>JMFS01131157.1:0-16517 GCA_000699545.1 Podiceps cristatus | reverse complement strand
GAGGCGGACGAGGCAGCTCTGCGGTGCCGTGCGTCCAGACCCGCCGGCCGCCGCCCCCACCCCGCCCCGGCTTGTCCCGCTCTATTAGCGATAAAAAGTGTAGGATTTTTATACGGCTTTCACTTCAGGATTTAAGGTTTAATAAACTGGTCTGTATTGCAGGATAATTAGCAACGTTATGTGTATATATGCGTTTAAAAAAGCCAAACAGTTTTCAATGGGAGGGAGCCCATGGAAAAATACCCTGTTGGTTTATGAACTGAAAAAGCCCTAGGGTTAAAGAGTGCTAGCAAGAAATGTATTTCTCTGTGGTACAGTTTACAACTGTTAATGTGCTAAAGCATAATTAAGAACTGTGGAATGGACAAGCCTTTGGTTGTGGTTGGACTCAGACCTGTAATCTGAAAGCAGGAAGGGAAGGAAGCCTGTGCATTTGCAAAAACTGGGGGGAAAGAACTCTTCCTGCTCGACTGCTCATTCAGCCACACAGCAGCGTTTCGGTGTGACCTGCCTGCCCTTCGAGCTGATAATGTTTCAAATCCTGAAGTGCTGTGGAGGGGAGGAGAGAAGAACACGCTCAGGAGCTATCAGACCTTCCTTGTTGGTAGTACTAAGTATATTTAAGTATTTACCTACTCTGAACTAAGTAGCTTCGTGAGAACCTCAGCTGCCTGTTCGTTAAAGTAGGTAATGTATTGTGTGTATTGTTCCTTAAACTGGGCATGGCTGTAAACTCTGGTAGCGTAATCAAACTGAAAATGTTAAGGGTAGGATTTGTCATCATCAGTGTTCATTATACAAACCACGACTCACATATATTCTTTCAAAGAGAGTAACACTGGAGTCAGTCTAATGCTGTACACCTTGAGGCATTTGTGCTGAAGTGGTACTTACAGCTTATCAATAAAATGGAGTTCTATCACAGACACAAATCTCTCAAAATGTGGTGTCTGTGGTACTGACTTAGATGAGGCATTGTGAAATGTTGCTTTTGTTTTCTTCTACTTCTCCCACCCCGCCACCCCCCTTCCTTCAAGTCTGGATGATGCTATTGTTCTACATGCTTGTGTTTCCATTTGAGTTGGAAGTGCCTGAGCAAAAATCCTTTTTGCACCCACAAAAAAGCAAACATTTTCCTAGCTTGTAAAGTTAACTTAAACACTGGGTGGTTCTCAAAGGAGTGTGGAAGGGTTTCCTGATGCCGTTCTTTAAAAGGCCCACTTGCAGAAAACAATCATGTGGAATGCAAAAAATACTCCAAGCACCAGGAGAGTATAACTTGCACAGAATGTAAAATCTAAGATGTATTCACCTGGAATAGCTTACTCTTACCCAAAGAACAACTTTAAAACATTGTTTTCTCTCTGTGAGCTACTGAGAGCAAGCACTATTTTATTTTTTTTTTTTTTTTTTTTTATTCGCTGTTATCAAGCAAAACTAGCTTTTTGCTGCGGACTTGCAGTTATCAGTCTCTAATGTGAACAGAAACAGGTTTAACTTTAGAATTACCAGCAATGTCTTGGCAGGGGTGGGGGTTAAGGATATTCTTTCACAGTTGCCTTAATCAGCTGTACTTTAATTTGCTGTAAAGAGCTCTCTCCCCCTCAGGCCTGTGTTTCTGCTTGCATTGGCTCAAACAGTCATCTGGTCAACATTAATTTATTTTTCGTTAGATTTAGTGTTTGTTTGGAACAAATACCTGCGTGGTCATATGTGTGCCAGAGGCCATGTTTGGGAAGTAGTAAAGGGAATGAGGGTCTGCTGTTCGTCTTCGTGTCGTCATCTTGGATCAGTGTAGGATTTTAGCACTGAGCTTTGTTTCTCAAGCTTACAGTTCCTAGAGTCAATGTCAAACTACTAAACTGGTGAAAAATGTGATTCAGGCCGTCATACACAGTGAGTAGGTGTCAGATAACAGATCTGGTCCCTCCTTGCAGTGAAACCATTTATTTTTCTGTTAAGTATCTGATACAGCAACGCAGGAGATGGTTGGGCACTTGTTACACCTAGGAAAGCTCAGTGAAGATACAGATGTGATCCAGCAAAGGAGTAGGCACAAATCTGGCAAAGTTTACTTGTACATTGCTCCCACATATGATTAATTGAAAAGTCTATAGCATGCTGGCTGTGAACAGCTTCTATGGAGCTAGCTTCTCCTAATAGCTTCTCCTAGACACAGTCACTTCCTCAGCCATATATATGGCACCTAGGAAAGCTCAGTGAAGATACAGATGTGATCCAGCAAAGGAGTAGGCACAAATCTGGCAAAGTTTACTTGTACATTGCTCCCACATATGATTAATTGAAAAGTCTATAGCATGCTGGCTGTGAACAGCTTCTATGGAGCTAGCTTCTCCTAATAGCTTCTCCTAGACACAGTCCCTTCCTCAGCCATATATATGGCAGGCTGTTATGAGAGTCACTGCAGTGACTCTGTTCTCTGCAGGAATTTCTCAGGGAGTATGCAGTCTTGGTGACAGGCTAAACTTGCCTTAGTTGTCTTGCTGTTAGTGCTTTTGAACTAACATTTTGCAAAAGAAGCATGGTGGTGATGTTTTTTTGGGGGGCATTTTTGTGTTTGGGGGGGGTGGGTGTTGGTTTTGGGTTTTTTTTAAGGCAACCAAACTCTGTGTATTATTGGAAGGTGTTTATTACATGCTGAAGTTCAGACTTAATCCTCAATTACTGTTAAAAGTAGATACTTAATCTATTTCTTTTCTGTTTCTAGCCAAGGTACAAGTGACTGTCTAGAATGCCCAGGCATGCACAACTGCTTAGAGACCATGATATAAATCCATGTGTAGCGGTAAGGTGATCAAATTGGGATTTCTGTTTGTATGTTTCACTGTTAAATAAAGCGATTTCTATAGGATTTTTTTATGGATAGCACTCTTGCATTGGTATTTTGCAAAAAAAAAAAAAGTTTTAGGGTCTGATGATGGGAAAAGCTGACATTCATTACGATGAGTGTGAAATAAACAACCAGTAATTCCTCATAAATAGGAGTAACAACTGATATCACTTTCTTCATTTTTCTGGCCTAAAACCAGAGCCTGAAATCCTGGTTAGACAAGCTTGGTTAATTTTAAAGTCTTTTGTGGGTTATACCAACCATCTTTGTAAGCAACTATTCTGTGGACTCTATGCTTCCTATTTAAAAAGTACTAATGTCTGTTATCTCTAAATGAAGTCATTGCTTGGGATTACTGATTATCCTTTGTGATAGATGTTCCTCTACTCTCTTTGATAGTATTCTTTCATCTGAGAAGCTTCCTCCTCTCTTCATAGATATTCTGGGACTTGTTAGAATTCTTAGACACTGAGTACAGTAACTTCTCTCGCCTCTGAAGTGTGTTTTCCCTATTAAAGGAAACGGATGCCTCTAGAAAGTGCATGGATGATAACAACTATAACAAGGAGAAGTGTACTGCTTATTTTTTGAAGTACAAAAGCTGCAGAAAATTTTGGGTAAGTGTGGTAGATTTTCTAAATTTTCCTCCATGCGTTAAGTACGTTACTGCTGACCCACTGTTTTCTGAACTCTTCAGACTGTTATTGCCAACTGCTACTGTTTCTACAGTGACTTACAGGCCTAGGTAGTCTCAGTATGTGTTGCTGTAAGATTTAAGTAGATGAACATCAAAGTACTTCACTTGGTTCTCTGAAGTTAACCCTCTTAGATTGCGAGTCAGTGTTCTTGCAGTTTATGGTATGTTTCCCTCTGAATTTGAGTCAGATATTTCTCAAAGTTCTGCTTTAGATGGATATAATGAAAAAATTCTGAGGTGAGATAAGTTTATCTGTTTTTCCAGTGGTTTGGGTCATGTTTCCTTTAACCCAAGATAAAGCTTAGGAAGAGTTCATTCTTGGTGGTGTCCTTATTTCCTTCTCTCTTGCAGTAGAAAAGTGTCATGAACAACTATGTGCAGTTAAACTGTCCTCTGCTGTTTTCTTTCCTTATGCGCTTAGCCTTTAAATACTTGTGTAAACTACCAAAAACCTGTTTACAGACACAATAATCTGACGTGGTGTAGTAGGAATACTGTAATTGCACTGTCTTCTGAAGCAGCAAGGTAAATTTCCAGATATCTTCAATTAAGTAGTAGTACATTTAGCTATCAGCTAATCAGACTTGTGTGTGGCTCTTGATATATCAAGAGTACTTCTCTTAAAGAATCTTACTCATTCAGTGCTTGGAGGCAGACACTTCTGAGAAATTTGTGTTCTCATGGTCACTTTCTTCTATTTTCAGCATGACATTATGATGCAAAGGAGAAGAAATGGTGTGAAACCAGAGATGCCCTCAGCAGAAGAGAGAAAGAAAATGTTGGAATCAATGGGGAAGCCCTACTGACTATAAACTTGTATTGATTGTTTTCACTGTACATATGAAGACTTAGCAGCAGCAAGTTGCCTTTTTCTGAACTGGATTTTACAGTTGCCATATCTTGGATTAAAATAAGCTTGTAAATTTTGAAATTTGTGAGACGTTCTAGGCTAGAACATCTCGGTTTTATTCATACTCCCTGTCATGGGAACTTGCCCTTTCCCTGGAAGACAGGAGTATCAACACAACTTATGCCTGGACAGTTTAGAACTAGAAACTAACTTGCTGTCAGATGCTAAATAGAATATTAATGGGACTCAGAGAAAGTGTGTTTGAAAAGAAGGGGCTGATGAGTGGTGCAGTGTAGTTCTAAGGATCGAGCAGGTCAAGGGACTGGTATGTGCAACATGTTTCTTGTATTCAGCTATTCTGCCTAATAGTATGGATTTACCATGTGTGATCCTATCACTGTTTTCATATGAGTTGCATTCTCTGTCCCTGGTTTAAATAAGACTGTTCATGAACTAGAATCCCATATCCAACAAGCTTGTCATTAGGTCTGCCACTGCGCTCTTCAGTGACAGCAGAAGCTTGCAATAAATCAGATCCGCGAGCTTTGCTTGTTACAAGGTTAGAGAGGTTGATGAAGATAGAACTGAACTCCTCAGGTCTGAACTGAATAGTACCTTCTGTGGACAGTAAATAGATACTTTGCTGGCAGGGTGACTTGTAGATGTGTAAACATATACTCTGAGTGACATGGCAGGTTTAACTATAGAAGATCTATCTAAGACTCTCTGGACAGCTGAAGCCCTGGGTTTGGAAATGCTTACTCATACAAGACTACAAAGCTCAGTTTGAACAGGTACTCTAATCTTAAGTAAGATTGATTCCTTAACTAAGCTGAACAACTAGTAAGTGTAAGTGGGTTGCTGTCTACTGGAAACACTGTTTTCTTACCTCTAGTACCTTTTGGTGTCTTAGCTTAAAACCTTGTACCCTGTGGTTAAACAGAAAAAACACTGTCATGAGCTCAAGTTACACGTGAAATCCTTTTGGACTTACTTCGATCAAGTTGGCAGAACTCTGGCTGACCTCACGGAGGATGGTGTAAAAGTGTTGTCTCTCTATTTAGACTGCTTTGGAAAGACTTCATGGCTTCCTGTTTCTCTGTCTGGCTTGTCTTGTTTCTTTCTACTGGAGGCCTACTTCTATGTTCATATGCTGTTTCCACTTTCCCCTCTGTTATTTGACCTGACTAGTAACTAATGGAGATCTGCTTTTCCTCCTCTTCTTTCTGTCTGTTCTCCTTATACATCTGAGTTTTGAAATGGATTGTTCATATCCTTTCTGTTACTGGAATGAGTGTAACTCAATGCCTTTTAAATACGCAGTTCTCTGGGCATAGCTGTGCAGCCTCCAAGCCATGTCACAAGTTCTCTAGTCAGTTCCTAGCAAGGGAAATAGACTTTCTGCAAGCAAGATCATCAGATTCTTTATTTTAAATTCCTTTCTCTGCACTTAAAATTCAGACTTTGCTGACATTTTGTGTGTGTGGAACAGGGAAGAAACTTTCATTATAGATTCAAAGGTGCTTTCCTGCTTGCCACCTCCTTTCAGTACCCTCCTGCATACCAGTCTTTCCTTTTTTTCATCCCCCATTTGGCACCAATTCTTTTTTACTGATCTGAGCATTTTGGTCTGTTCATTCCAACATTTTTTTCTCCTAGTAGTTTTGTTCTGTCTCTGATCTAATGATGTGGTCCTGCAATAACTTTACTTTTGAAGGTCTTGTGTTCTCTGTTCTCCCTGTCTTAGTGAGAGAACTCCTTGCTTTCATTGGTTAGACTTAGCCGTAATATTTCCTCATTGGCCATGCTGCTGTTTGATCTTCCTGTTCATCTACAGTTTTCAGGGAGCTGATTGTCCCCTCTTCCTTAGCACTGTGTCTCTGGACTCTTTTGGTTTTGCTGCCTTGCTTGTCTAAGGGCACCTTCTCTCCTACTTGGCGCAGGTTTGTCATTTGTCACCTCTGCTGTATCTTTGGGCATGTGCTTTTCTCCGATGGCTTTAGCTACTATTCTAGTGCTTGCTGTTTTCCTGTTGCTGTGCTCTTATCTTCTGAGCTTATGTTAAAATCTGCTGTATATTTTCATTCTATGTAAGAAAACCAGCATCTCCTCTTGATGTGATTATGCTTATTCTTCCTTGCATAACCTCAAGTTCCTTAAAGTCATCTCATCTGTCTTAGGTTTTCCTTTCAAGTTTTCTTTGAGTGTAAAAATGCCCTTTGTCCTAGGTTAATTGTTGCATTTACATTTTTTTTTCCCTGCCAATATTTACTTGGAAAGTTTCCATTGTTTGTGGGTTTTGTTTTCTTAAAGGATGACTGACTTATTTTTAAACTTTACAGAGCAGTACAGGGTACCTATCAAAGTGTTTGTAAAGAACTAGTACTGGATTTCAGAAAGTTGGAAAAGGAGATACATTCCCTGCTTTCAAGTGTCAATGCAAGAATGTGGGATCACAGGACAGGCTAAGGCACATGTAATGCAAGAACAGTATTCTAATATTAGACTTCCTGATCATCAGTGGACACACATGGTAAGCTCCCTGTCGGTGTTACGACAAAACTGAGTTTAGTGAAGAACTGAGGGCAACTTAAGCAGTGACCTTGTAGATTTAATTCAGGTAATCGGTCATTTGTTGTAGGGAATGTAATTGATTCATTTATTTCCAATGCATGTGCCTTACAGTTATGATTAAATGACACAACTTTATGAAAAGTCTTGGAAAGCAAGAAGTTTTCTTCTTCATGTCATAATGCTTCTCAAGAGTAATCCATTAGTTAGGTCTGAGCTTTCTTCACTTTTCCCCCTCACTGGAGGTTTCACTATTGTGGTGATAAGTTATGATAGCTAAAACATAGGCTGTTATGTATGAAACGGTTGAGTTTTTTTCCATTAATTTTTGTAGTGTGATTAACTGTCTTTGGTTGTGAGCTAAAGATAATAGTCTTTTCCTCATACCTGAGAGCTTGTATTCCACACTTCACTGAAGCACTGAGGTAAGCTGTACCCTGCCAGTCTTACTGGGCAGAAATAAACTGGGCTGAATTCTTAGTACACAAGAGTGTGCTTTAGCAAAACTAGCCTGGAAAACATAACACAGTGGTCCAATATAATTAATTCAGAAGCAGGGTAAAGACATGTGGGTTTTGTTTAATAGGTGTAATTCTTTACTTTGCTTTATTTTGCTGAGATCAAATCTGGATAGTGGCCTTAATGTTTGATTTTTTTTCTTTTGACAGCTGGATGGTGCTGTTGCACAACAGACTGTGTGAAAACAGAATCACTCCACCCACTACTGACTCTTTCGCAGTTTTTTTTAGCCTCTTCACACAGACAGCAGAGTTGATGCTGGAGAAAGGGAAGACTGGCGCTGTCCTCTGCACTTTATAGTGCAGAAGAGGAGGACAAGAATCTAAACCACTGCTGGAAGATAGGCGGTTTCTGTGCAGCCTGAGAAGCTTTGGAATGTGGTCCTTGAAAGTGTTTTTCACTGTGGTCATTTTGATCACAGCTGAGCACTGAGCAGCAGCTACAGGCTCTTTGCCAGGCCCAGGTGAATGTCCAGACTCCCATCTGTACATTTTTTTTACTGTCTAATCTTTCCCATTACCACACAGTGCAAGACCTCTGTTTGGCTCTGGAAGTTTTCTGCTGCCACAGAGTCTGTGTTCTTGAAGATGTTAGAAGTCATCTAGCTCTGGCTGAAAACTTTGTGTTTAATAGCTGGAGATTTGAAAGGCAGGGAATTGCAGGTACTGCAGCTCTGAGTCTATTTCATAGTCTTGTAATAAAACTTTGCACTCGTGATCAAGGGCATGCGTATATGAGACATTTCCCTGAAGCTTCTGCAGAACAGGTAGGATGAATTCAGAGTACACAACTTCTGCTCTAATGCAGCCCTTAACTTGTGCTAAAAATATCTGCATCTTTAAAGTCAGTCTTCCAAAATAGCTATGAAAAAAGTAATCGTAGTGTGAAAAGTTTTGAAAACAGTACACTATTGCAGGCTTTGCAAGAATTTGATGCAACTGGAGGAAATAATTCTGTAAGTATTCAAATAGTAAAAAGTAAAACAAGCATAGTATTTCAGATTTTTTTCATTTTTGTTGAAGCCTATTTGATAGAAAAGTACTGCATTAATACTGACTAAATGCAGTGGGTCATTAAAATAAAACCTTAGTATGTGTTTTATACATCTGATACCATGTATGTAGTAACTAAGACTCATTGGATTCTGACTAAATTATTTTTCTCCATCTTTTAGGGTTCTGTCTTGACTCCTATCTCAAAATCCTTTTCTGAGGGTTTTCACTTTTAAGGTCAAAGCACACTGTCACTTCTCTTTTAACAATTGAGCTGCTAAACTGAATGCAGCTAACTTGAGATTCCTTTGCAACTTGCTTGTTTCTCTTCAGCATCACTTGCAATAAGCTGTACCTCTCACCTTCCTCACACTGATGCTATATTCTGCCTTGTGGACACCATTCTCTTACTGCATTATTTGGGGGAATTTTTTTCCTTGGGTATAGTGCTGTTCCATCTCCTGATTTCTGTATTACCTTCTTTTATCAGTTACCCTGCTTCCCACTCTGTCTTGCAGCTTTGATCACCATCTGTGCCTGAGGCTCAAAGTTCAGCTTAGAGGTTTCATTCTAAAGCTTTACCTCCTCTAAATGCCTTTTGCCTAGCCAACTAGTTTACAAGTGAATTTCCATTAGCTCTGGCTAGAATATCATCCCTGCTTATGTATGTTACAACTGATTCCTGCCCCCCCCAAGTGTCTGTTTTTTACAACACTATCTTTCCTTTCAACCCAAAAATGCACTTCTGAATTCCCTGTGATTCAAAAACAAAAAAGGGGGCTACTCTTAACAGGAAACTCCTGAGACCACGTGTGTATTGACATACAATGCTAATTAGGTGGGTAGTAAAAAAGCATTTCCTTTTTTTTTTTTAAGTTCTGGTAGCCCTTTCTCAAAAAAGCTTTCCAGGCTCATTTGTTATATGGTGGTACACTGTGTGTAATTCAGTCTGTTGGCTCCTTGAGCAGCAACCTGACATTTATTAGTCTGTAGAATGCTGTACACAGCTGTGGCACTGGAGAAACAGTAAAAAAATAATACTGAAGTTGGTTAGGCTGAGCGCTACAACAGATTTTCATGTCTTTCTGGTACTGAAGTAATGTGGCAGATGGCCTAATTATTACCAGTTTTTTCCCTGGCAGATTCTGTCTGAAGAGACATGAGGGCTATTTAATATGAAACACTTTCTCCTGAGGCTGTCTGTGGGAGTAATTCCTTAATTTATTATACAATATCTAACAGACAAGTTGGGTGGCGTGGCTCTTCCACCAATAGGTCAGGTTCATTTTCATAGTGTTTTTTTAAAGCTAGTGTTGTCAGTGAGCTTCATTGTCAATGAAGACAGGCGTACATCTATTTTTTTTCTACGAACATTCCTCTAAAAATAATTTTGAGACTTGTTTTCTGTATCTGGGTTTTTTCCCCTTTTGTGATATTTGCATTATCTTCTAGGTCCTTTATACCCCAAATTAGTATCTGTATTCACAGCCTCCCTATTTCAGGAGTTGTGTGTTTTTTCTTGCAACATTCAATTTGAGCAGATTCTATCTGGAGCGCCAACCCTAATCTATTTAAATCTATTCCACAACCTGCTATTGTGGTGTGGGGGTTTGGTGGTGGGTTTTTGTCTGTTGTGGGTTTTTTGGTTTGGGTTTTGTTGTTTTTGTTAAATGCAAACATTAATTGTTGGTGAATTAAGTTTTGCATTGCACTGTTCTTCCAGTCATTACTCTCTTAAAAGTTCCACTGCCCTTGGGGTACCTTTTTACCTATTTTACTTCAATAAACAGCTGTACACTACAAACACTTCCTGATATTTAAGTGACTTTGACAGAGCACAGATCTGAAACAAAAATGAAAATTGCTCAATCCCTGCTATTTTCTTTAACTGTTTTCATTTTCAAATAGTTTCAGAAACATCTTGCCTTCTCTTTCAATTTCATGTTTCCTCTGAGTCAACTCAGTGGATACAAGCTTTTAGCCACCTCTTGAAGCTACCATGTAGCAAGCATTTTCTGTTAATGCCAAACTCTCATTTTACCTGGAAAATGTGTTTAACCCTTTTATGGTAAATATTAGCACAAATATCTTCTGCTTTAGCTTTGCACTGCATATAATATTCTCCTCTAGCAAAAAGGTCATCTTGTATTTAACATCCTCAGTGGAACAGAAATACATGTATCTTTACTTCTTCTTTATGTTTACCTCTTGCCACTGGGTATTTTAAATTCATACCTTCTATAATATACTTAGTATTTTTTTCTCAAAGATTTCTTTAAATTCAGCCTTTGCTTTTGGAAAGGTGCTGTTAAATTCCTGTACTTCAGTACCTTAACTCTCCATGTTTATGTTTTGGTTTGGTTTTTTTAATACTTCATGTGACGGTTTCCTGGCACAAACCTGTCCTTTGTGTCAGGGAACATCAGTGTTGTCCATTGCCCTGTAAAATAAGAATAATCACCCTTTTGTAATTTCAAAACACTATTTCATGTGTTCTGTGGATCAGTAGATTTAAAATAGTAACAAATCAACAAAACAATTTAAAAACCCCGCTGTTTTAAAATCTATTGTTATTGGAAGGGACCAAAATAAAATTTCTTTAACTGCTTTTCATTAAAAGTAGTTGAATGTGAATGCTGGATGTTAAAACGAGCTGCAAACTATACAGTTTAGGAACCGTATGGGTTTGAGTCAGATTTTTTTGTTCTATATGCATACAACAGAATTGAATTAGTGTCTGTCAAAATGGAAAACACTTGTGAGCTGAGTAAGATATATAAAGACAAAACTGATTTATGCTCAAGGTAGAAAAGAGGTACTCGCTGAATATGCCAAGAGATTCACAGCTCTAAGACAAAGTTGGACTAATAGCAGAAATAGGGGGCATCAGCTCATGCTTGCAAACACTCGTAAGCCTGTGAAGAATCTAAATGTTTTTCATTGATAATAAAGATTGCAACTGTTTTGTCAAGAACGATTTTGCAATGTTTTCACAGAAATAGCCTGCTGGTAACATTTTGTCATGTGTGAATCTCGGGGTTTTTTGCCTTACAGTGTGGACCCGTGCTATGAATTTGCCATATCCTGCAATATCAATCATCAGTACTTTGGCTTTAGGTTTCCCAGTGGTCAATGGATTTGAACAGATGTTACTGATGGTCTAAGAAATGCTGTGGCTTAGTATTACTCTGCTTGACAGGTAAGCAAAAGTGATGCCTTGATAGTTAAAGATCCTGGGCTGGTCCTATAGAGAATGGAAGGACCACTTTGACTCTTGGATTGAAAATGCAGATCCCGAAGGGCCTGTTCACCTGTTGGCTGTCTCTGTGTTCAGGTATCTAGAGCCTGTGGGTGCCAAACACTTTGATATCTGAAGTCCCTGGTGCTTCATGTCCTGCTTTCGTGCTGGCAGCGCTGATGGACTGAGTGTTTGCCCCCACCTCGATGCTGCTGGCATTTATGGAATAAACATTTTGCTCCATCAGCTCTGGGGAGCAACTGTGAAGTCTGCTAGTGTGTGGGTGAGCAGAAGGGAATTTTTCTGCAGGGTGTTACTTGATGGTCCCATTCAGTGATTCCCTTCAGCCACTGCCATTCCAAGGCCTTTGCTCCTGCCCTCCAGCTGGTGTCTGTGATCCCCGCCATCGCTGCTGGTGCAGGGCTCTAGCCTGGGGAGTGGCTCCAGCTGCAAAATGGCAAAGGGAAAATGGGGAGGAAGAGGGGACTGTTGTTTTTCAGCCCAGCTGGACCCCTGGGCACCTCACTGGAGCTGCAGCCATGTTTGTGCCCCTGGGCTGCAAGGGACAAGTAGGTGTCTGAGCAGCCAAAGGCAGGGAGCAAATGCAGAAGCCGCAGCTGCTATCACAGGTCAAGCAAGGCTTTCTGTGCTTGGAAGAAGGGGGTTGGGTATTCAAAGCTCTGAGTACACAAGGGCTGTAGTTTTCAAGGTGGCAGGCAGCTGAAAGCAGGGAAGACCTAGACGGAGGCATGATTTCCTAGCATCTCCAGCTGGGCAGTTCAGTCATCTTGACAGTGTGCCAGTCTTTTTAGTCTTAGATGTGATTGCATTGCAATTAAGAGCTGCAAGAACCTGTGTGTGAGGAGTAGAAAAGCACTGAAAAGCCTCACTGGTAGCTTTTACCTACCTGTGCATTAAAAGCAATTTTCATGTTTCTGCCCTTTAAATTTTAATGTTCAAAACCCTGATAATCAATTATGGTAATAAATACTTTAACACCTCCGCCCTTTAAGGTTGCTGTGGGACAAGAGTTCACAGAATGCTTTGGTTTTCTGCGGTGTAGAAAAACTGCCAGGCGGGAGTTGGCAGAGAGCATCAGTATGTCTCTTGGTCTTCTCCCATTGGCAGCTGCAGGAGACTGGCCTGCCGGAAAAGCTGCTGTAAAGCTGGATGTTTGCAAACAGCCAGCTGCTCCTTGTGTCAGGGAAATCTCATTTTCAGTTTGACCCAGATGGGTACAGATCTGCCTGGTTTTGTACTGGTCTGGAAATGCAGGCTGGTCATTTTTCAGTGTGCTAGTGAGGTCCTTCGTTGCTGATTATTGCTACCAATTGGCCTCTGTAAAGCAGGGAGGAGCTGACACTTTCTAAAATCAGAGTAACTTGCTAATTTAAAATGTTAATGGCTTCACGTATGGTTTTGTTTGCATCTTCTATCAGGTCTAGAATTGCTATTCACTTGTAGAGAGTGACTTTATGTGCAAGTTTTTCATCATGATTTGTTTCCAGTTCAGTTTTCACATTGCTAGATTCTGCACCGACCCAAGAAAAAGAACACTTTTAGTTCAGTAAAGGATTCATACTTTTGATGAGATGTTTCTGACACAGGAGGCTTGCAGATGTTCTTGCTCAAGCCTTTAAAAGAACGCTTGACATGTGGTGTTGCAAAAACATATTCAGCAAATTTTAGGTAAGCAAATTGACTTAATAAAATGCTTTTCATCGAACTAGATAGAGCCAAATCAAGTACTTTGCCAATAAATTTATTTTTATTAGTGGAGTATAATTCAGTGCTTACTAAGCTATCTGGTTCACATGGTGTTTTGGAGAGGAAGGAGCAGAGCCGGTGGCGTTGGGAAGTCTCCGCCAAAAGAAAGCAGCTCCACCAGGAGCACAGCAACAGCACTTACTACAGAGCTGCTCCTCCTCTGGGTTTTTAAAGCAGGCATCAATACTGTCTTAAACAACCAGTCCCTGAAACTTGGAAAAAAACCCAAAACAAACCAAATCACAAAATTGGAAACAAAAGCCAAAGAAAGGTGAGATTTCATATGCCCTGTTCACTGCTTTCCATCTCACTGGAAATGAAAACTTGAGTGGGGCTGGAGTAGGTCACCACACCAGAAGGTGTCCTAGGACTCTGCTTCCAGTCTTACAGTAATTTTGGGGGTTTCTAATAAGGGGTGTTAAATTCATGCATGTAAACCCTTTTGTGGGCAGTGAATGCTTTGGCATATGCAGAGTTCTTTCAAAAGTCCACATTCGATACAGATTTCAACATTTCTGGAACGCAGGTCATCTCTCTGTATCCCCAAAGACTGAGAGCTATGAGAGTTGGGTGCTTTTTCTAATTAAGTGTGACTTCTCCAAAGAGAAGATGATTGCACCATCAGATTATTTTTTTTTTTTTTGCCAGAAATTGTCTCCCTATATCACTTCCTCTGCTGAAGGATGTGTGTGGGGCTTGGAATATGCTGTACCTTCACAGTGAGTCTTGGATGAGGCATCACTGATCATGTGCTTTGGATTTTGTCTGACACAGAGCCTGTCAAGCAGCTTGCAAATAATGTTGATTCCAACAGTATTTAACCAAATGACCTAAAATGACTTAGGGGGAAAAAAAAAAGGGTTATAGGCTTCCCCTCCCCACCTCGAACTCATGAAGAGTTGCATAAAGATCAGATTACTTTGAGATGTAGGAAGAAGACTTTGTTTATATTCCACTTACTTACATTACAGCAATTGTTTAATATGTCCTGCTGTTTCTGGGTGTAGGTAGCATTCTCCCAGAGTGAAACACAGCTTACTAGGCTGCCAGAATGATAATTTTGCACCGTATTATAAAGGCAGGTCCTTAGCGTGGCTTTTTCTAGAGTAAGGCATCCACAAGCCTCTTGTTTCACTGCCCACGATCCCGCTTTAACCTGACACTTGCACCTTCATCATATGCTGACTACTCTGGTTTGTTAGGTAGGGTTTACGAAGTCTTGCTTGATGTTAGGTGAAATAATCAGGCAAAGCAATATTAGGTGGCACTACTTCAGCCACTGGAATAAGAGTTTCGTTAGCAAAGAGAGAAAATAATTTTGTTTTGAAATTGCTTGTGAGGGTATCTGCCAAGTTAATTTTGTTTCTTGGTATACATATTTCTTAGACTGTGCCATCATTTCCTTGTTTCTGAAGCTGAAACAATGTTGTTTTTCTTCCTAGTCACGTGTTTTTGGTTAAAAGGGAGTTTTGATTTGGTTCTTTTAAAATTAGAAGCATATTTTGAATCAATTTCATTTTTAAGGTTTAGCAACTCTGACAACAGGAGAAAACTAAAAGCAATTTCTTAAAGAAATCTGGACACTTCAAAATAAATGGAACACCACCAACTAGTTCTCCTTTGCTAAACTCATTGCATTTTAATTTATCTCCTATTTCTTTTAACAGTATTATCCACTAGTATAAATCAATAAAGACATTTCAGTCATTGTGTCCATGAAATACTCTTGATTTATTGAGAAACATCCATATTCACACACTCTGTCCTACAGATCTGAGCCAGCAACTTCCATGCATGTGAATGCTCATTAATTTCACTGATGGATGTTAGCAGAAGCTGTTAGCAGTCTGCAAGGACCAAGCTGCAGTGTTGAGCCATTCTGGGTGACTGGTAGGAGTAAGTCTGCTTCTGTGAGATGGATGAGAAACACTGAGACTTTCAAGTACTATTTACCTGTAAGAAAATCCATTGCTTGTGTCAGGGAGTTTAGACATTATTGTTCTTCCAAATGAACCTGAGAATGTCGCAAGTTGCTGTAAATGAGGATAGCAGCCTTTTGAAATGCTCCCACTCTGCCAAACAGAGTCAAAGCTGTTGGACAGAGATGCAAGTGTGACATCCTGCATCTTAGCAGGTGTGTCGTCTGCTCCTCACATCTTCTCTGGGGGTGTAGCAAATTGCATCTGTGACTGCAGCTTCATCTATAGGCATAGAAAGAAAGTATCTGGAGCCCCTGGCACCCAGCAGAGTTAAAGTGTATTTTGATTCAGTAAAGACAGCAGTAGGAGTGAAATAGGACCAGAGTAACTTTTTTCTATTCCCAGATCATATAACTGATACTCTTCTTCCTCAGGTGCTATAAAAACCTAATTCTTGAATGAAAAAATAAAAAAAAAAAAAAAATTAGACATCTGGCAGTAGCTCTATGCTCCTTATGTCTGCCCAGAATTTTGCCCTGCTGTCAAGGACAGCTAAGATTTTATTAACCAAGAGCAGAAAAACAACTTCTAGATTCCTCACACAGACCACATTCTCCCAGCTGTGCTCTAAAAAGTGATGCTAATGGCACCTCTGAAGTGGCCATCTCTAACCCTATTATGAAGACAGGTAGTTTCCCAGGTAAACCTATACCAATGGTTTCATTGTTCAAACTTCTAGGCCTTGTTTCCTGTCCTGGTTTCAGCCAGGACGGAGCTAGTTTTGTCTTCAGCAGCTCCTGTGTTGTGGATTTAGTATGTGAAACATGGTGACAGTGCGCTGCTGTTGTTCGTTGCTGCTGAACGATCAAGGGCATCTTGCAGTTTCCCAAGCTTTGCTGATGTGCAGGTGCAAACACTTGGGAGGGCACAGCCAGAGTAGTTGATCCAAACTGGCCAAAGAGTATTCCATGCCACAGGGGGCATGGCCGGTGTGAGTGGGGGTCAGCCATTGCCCCTTCACCCTGGTTCCTTGTTCAGTTTGTTTTTCTGTTCTTGTTCCCTTTTTGTTACCTTATTTTCAATTTATTTCATTTGGGCCTGTTCATCTGTCTG
>JMFS01131153.1:0-11006 GCA_000699545.1 Podiceps cristatus | reverse complement strand
GCAGCCATCCCAGAACAGCAGGTTCCAGAAAGGGCGAGCAAGGGAACAGTCAAACAAATGAACAAACAGGCCCAAACAAACTGGAGGGGGAACAAAAAAAACCCAACCAAACAAAAAACCAAACAAACCCCCCAAACAAACAAAAAACCCTACCAAACTAAGGGAACGTGAAGGGAACATGAGCAGGACATGAACTGAGCCAAAAAGGAACATGAACGGGAAGGGGGAGCAATGGCCAACCCTCACTCACACCGGCCATGCCATCTATGGTATGGAACACTCTCTCTGGCCGGTTTGGATCAACTATTCTGGCTGTGCCCTCCCAGGTTTTTGCACATCAGCAAAACCTAGGAAACTGCAAAATGTCCTTGATCATTCAGCAGCAACGAACAGCAGCAGCGTCCTATCACCATTTTTCACACCCTAAATCCAAAATGCAGGAGCTGCTGAAAACAAAACTAGCTCCATCCTGGCTGAAACCAAGACAGGTCCTCACAGACACACTGATAATGTGTTGGGCTAGCTGAGTGGCCAGGGAGCGGGGCTGAAAGCTGGCTGAACTGCCAAGGTCAAAAGGTTGTAATCAGCAGCACGGTGTCCAGTTGGAGTCTTGTCACTAGTTACTTGGTAATCGCTAATACCTCTTGGTAGTGGTGCCCGGGGGTCAATAATGGTACCAACAGCATTTAATATCTTTCTTAATGAGCTGGATGATGGGACAGAGTGCACCTGCAGCAAACTGTCAGAGAACTCAGACGGTTGTGCCACCATTCAGAGGGACCTGGACAGGCTGAGCCAATGAGTCAACAGAAACTTTGTGAGTTCAACACAGGGAATTGAACTCTAAACCAAACTAGTAGCTCCTTAAAGAAACTGTAATTGGTCAAAAGAAAAAGCTTTAAAGAAAATAATCATCACGGTAGCTAATCTTATTCAAGATGTTTCACATGTAATGCTGACCCAGTTTAACACTTTGAGCTCTCAGCCCTTACTGGAGCTTGAGGCAGGTGAACTAAGTCTCTGAAAGGTCCAAGCTGAATCCTATTTCCTGTTTTGCATCCTAACAGACTTTGTGGTCTGAACAAAGTCCTGAGGAGATGTCTTACTAAAATTCTCTAATCAAGACATTAGGTCTTTGGACTTGAAAAAAACCCAAGCAACATTCTACTTGAAACACTCAACTAAATTATTAATTTGTCATTTTAATATTTTTTTCCATGGACAGTCACAAGCCAACTAATACACCCCAGAGGTAGGATTCATCATCTTACTGAATTCAGCTGTCTAAAAGACAGGCACCTAGTCTCAGATAATTAACCCGTGACCAGCTGTCTCAGGTTCACTTGCACTAACTACGCTTTGGCGTAACTCTGACGTGCCCAGAATGAGAACTTGGTGAGACAAAGGACTGTTCAAACACTCGAACAGATGATGGTCCAAGTGAAAAGAATTGCCTTGGAGAAACTACAGGAATGCTGCAGCTTGCTAACCGAAGGTGAGACTTTTTTGTAAACCTGACATTTGTGGAGAATTTGTATAATCTTGGGAACAAAACCCACCACTCTGTACAACCAGTAGTGAGATTTTCAGGGCTTCTCCCACTCCTCCAATTTTAGTTTGTTGAATAAAAAGTATTTAGCCTTCCTTTAAATGCAGATGGGGAAAGGGGAGTCTCTCTTGATAAACTGAGAACTAGCTCTGGAGATACTTGGTCCTTGTAACTGCTGAAGTATTTAAGTTTTAAATGAGATAGCCTATTTTTAGGGCTCCATTCCCCTGTATATCTGAACCAGAAGCAGCATGCTATGCTGAGGGTTGTGTACATCTGCCACACTTTTTAAAACAGATTAAATTTAGATGCCAGCCTGCATACAAATGTCAGAAAAAAGGCCATGTGAATTAGGATAAATTGTTTAGAATCACAGTTTGAACCAGGATACAAGTGTTGGCATAAACTGTGACAAGTTGTGCTGATTTTGGAAAATAATTAGTGCGTTTTCAAGGGGTATATAACAGGGCTTTTTGTCTACCTTGGCCTGTAGAACAGAACAGAGAAACAAACAAAAACCCACTACCGTCAATGTACAGTTTGGAGTTTCCTTTCTGTAAAAGAACCCAGAGAAAAGCAGATGAAACTCCAAAGTGGCTAATACCTGAAAGAAACCTGAGGTAAAGAGGATATATCTAAGGAAGGAGAAAGGTATATATTAATCCTCCAAAGCTGTGTTGAGGGAGGAGGCAACCTCTGAGATTATCTGGTGAATCTGTACAAAGATAGATTGCTGTTTTCTTAGGCCCCGAGCGCAGCCCCTTGGGAAGGTGTTTCTCTCATCTCCGTCTGACGCAGCTTTCACTCAAGCTCCTGACACATCTCACCTGGCAGATGCTATGACTTAAATCCCTCGGGGAAGCAGAGGGAACAGTGGTCGCTCCCTCTGCTGAGGGAGTTCTTCCATCCTGCAGGATGGGGACAGGACCCTCTCAGAGGTCCCCCCTTTGAGGGAAGGGAGCGATGCCTCAGCGACATCACACCCTGTGACAGGGAGGTCCTGGCAGCTGTTTCTTGGATGGGGATGAGCTCTTGGCTCACTCTTGAGCCAGTGGGGCACCCTGGGGCCTTCTCTAAGGGGCAGAGGGCGGAGCGTAGGTGCTGATGCTCAATAAGGGGGCACCAATGCTCACTGCGGGGCTTCCATTGCCCTGGTGAGCTGGCAGGCAGGTGGAGGGGAGTGGGCAGGAGCGAGCTGCACACACCACCTGCCTTCCTGAAGGGTTTCAGCCTTTGCTGCTTCTCCCAAGCAAGTCCCTCCCTCCCTGTGAGTCCCCTGGGAACAGAGCAGTGGGGATGTCACTTGGTTCAGGGGAGGGAGGGAGGTGGACGGTGTGCTCCAAATGCAGGTACCCATTTCCTCTTACCTTCCAGAAAGTGCAGAGACTGCTTTCTCCTCCATAAACGGCAATCAAAACCTCTTCTCTCATGGTTGGATGAGTTCACGTCCTTTTCATGCAACACTCATGAAGCTTTGTCTCCTCTTTCCTTGCCCATCAGAGTGATGAGCCGCAGGTGTTCCACAAACACACCACTGGGATGGTTTTCTTTTTCCCTCCTGTATTTGGTCTTCATGCACTCCATGGAGGATTTGTAAATTTTTCACTCTCTCATTTTGTTTTCTTCCTAAACAGAGAATAAAACACCCAGGGGTAACTTTCTCCCTGGATGCCTGAGTTTAAAAAAGGAATGGTACGGCTGTCAGCCATATTTCAACATTTACAAAGCTCTTTTTTTAGGTCTGTTAGTAGTGAAAATCTAGACTGCATAATCAGTAAATGAACAGCACAGAGGATGCATATAGGTCCCTGGGGCTTTTTTAGTCTATCTTTTTAATAAGTACAAAAAGCCCACATTTAAAAGATGGGAAGGCAGATAAGGTTTGATTAGTATTCTTGATACAGACAATATCCTTTATAGCACATATTTCAAGAGATCACAGAAAAAAGCTGTAGGGAGTTCCTATGCTTTCTCTAGTTTAAAATGTTAGCTCTTTCTTGAACTGGTTTTACTCCATCTGCATAGCAGTGATATGCAAACAGGCTCCTCCTGCCCAATCACCAGTTAAATTGGGAATTGAACAGGCACACTTTAAATCCGACCATTTTACATGTTCTCTAAGGAATAGATATTTCTTGGATTGTATATATGAAGTAGAAGATAAGGAGATAGAAAATACACCAGAGAAAAAACCAAAGTGATTGCTGCTGAGAGCAAGTCCTAAAATGAGAGTAGTTACAGGAGCGAATACATTAGTAGAGGCCCCCCCATAAGATGCCAGTGCTACAGGGTGAGGAATATACGGAGAAGCACAGTCTGGGGTACTTGTGAGCTTCCAGAGAATACATGGGTGCTTCTGGACGCAAGATTTGCACGCTTGCTGAATGGATGCTTTCAGCTGAAGTGTGTGAATGATAGCAAAATGCTTCTAGAGACGGGCGTTTTGTAATGCGGTGGTGTAAACCTTCATACCGCGGACAAGCATCGGAACAGAAAGGGCTTCTTGCATCCTTCTATGTGTACGTGCAAGATAGCGTGTTCAGCTCAAAACTCTGTGATGCTCTGGTATTATTTTCATGTTAAAATGTAAATTTTGGGTTACTTTTATTGCTGCCAGATTTCAATTTATTGTTTTTCAATTTATTTGAACTGAGACAATCCTTCATTTCTTTTCCTATTTTTCTGCTAAAACAATATAGTCTCATGTGATTGCTTGACAACTATACATCCAGTTATATTTAGTTTAGATCTTTTTAACACAGTATTACACAATTCTTCTATCTACCTCATGCTAAGTATTGATGTACAGTCAACTTTAGCTGGCTACCTTTTAATAAAAGCTTGCCCAGTTCAGAATCATTTCAGTAACTATTTTTAATACAAACTGAGGTAGTTTTTTGTCTGACGTAAATGAAAAGCTACGGCAAACTGTTCTGAAACAGGGTGATTAATAGGGAGATGACTTAGGGCCACGTTACCTGCTGCAAGAAGAAGTAGCAGTAAAGTGGCTATAGTTTAGAAACATTTTTTATGTTATAGTTTCATTCTTTATAGTCTCTCTAAACACAAGAAGGATTATCTATGCAATCCCAGAACATGCACCACTGCCTGACTCATGTAATGTGACAGTCAAATACTTGACCAAAATTGCCAAGTCTGCTGAGGCACTGGACATGGTCTTCAGTTCTCTTACTCTCTTTTATCTAGTGCTGAGGGCGAGTAGGGGATGTGGTGTATATTTTATCTTTTCATGGATTAGTGATCTATGGAATTGGAATAAAAAGGAATTTGGGGGCTGGAGAGGCTGTTAGCGCTGGCAGGCATTTACAGAAAAATGACCTTTGATGTTGTCTTGTTCTCTTGTAGTTACTATAGTGAGTTAGAGGCTAAGGGAAATTCTGCAGACCTACACTACAAAGGAGTGGCTGCAATGTGGTTGAGCCCAGGAAGAAGGGAGGGGTGGGGGGAAGGTGTTTTAAGATTTGGGTTTATTTCTCATTATCCTACTTTGATTTGATTGGCAATAAACTATGTCAATTATTTTTTCCCCAAGTCGAGTCTGTTTTGCCCTTGACAGTAACTGCTGAGTGATCTCCCTGTCCTTATCTGGACCCTCGAGCCTTTGGTTGTATTTTCTCTCCCCTGCCCAGATGAGGAGGGGAGTGACAGAGCGGCTTTGGTGGGCACCTGGCATCCAGCTGGGGTCAACCCACCAGACTCAGGAAGGCCAGGCAAGAGAAAGGGAAACACCACATTAAACACACCATTTCTTGCTTTCTCACGTTGTTACATGTAGAAAAGGCAGTAACAGATATTGACACGTCATCTTTGTCAGTGCATAAACATGACAAACAGTCAGGTTCCAGAGAATTTCTGAGATACAATCAGGTTGAAAACGGACTTGCTAAACAAACAGGAAGAAGCTCTCAAGGCAACAATAAGAGGAAACAGACTTACTGAGACAAAACTGAGCTGAACTTACGTTCTGGAGAAAGGTGCAGTTCCACATTAGTAACACCTTGGTGTGATGACTGTCATTGTTCTAGTAATTGTTACTGTAACTTAAACTCAGCCAGTACATTGAGTAATCAGTGTTGGCATTTTGACTGAGTTTGAACGGAATGCAGAACTGATGAACTGAAACTACTGAGCCAGCACCATGAACACAACATAGGGAAAAAATAAAGCAATAGTGATGTGATTAAGACAACTACGAATGGAAGAAAATGAATAATGCCTCTCAGTCAGTTGCCTGGAAGTGAATTCCCCAGAGCAGGGAGGAAGAACATCTGCAAGGTGAGATGACCATGCCCGAGGGCACAGTAGTTGGGGCTCTTTGGGGAAACATGGGCTGGGCAGGCTGCGGGACCAAGGAAACAAGCCACCGGCATTGGGAGCAAGGCGGGGAGGTGATAAAAGACAACCCCCAAAATTGTCCAGGTGGGATCAGCAGAAGAGGACCAGTGTTGTAGCCATCAGTGCATGAAAAGCAACTCCTGTGGAGGCCAGTGTCTTCTCCAAACCACCTCAGTGCAGGTAGGTTTGCTACTGCAGCTTGGGCAACAGGACAGGAAAGAAAAATCTAAGAAACACATTTCTGACTTCTTATTCAAAAGCTATATTATGTTTCACAGATGTTTTTTCTCTTTGACTGTTAGTCTGTGTATCCTTTCAGACTTTCTTCTTGTGCCACAGGTACTCAAGAATGGAGAACCATTTTGACCTCATCAGTACGCAGCGCTCTGTCCCTGGCCCTCACCTCCTGCCAGCAAGCTGGTGTATTGGTTACAGCACACTCCATGACCTCACCGGGGCTGATCGCATGCCTATGCTTTATTAACTCATCCTGGCGTTTGTTCTCTTTTCCTACTTGTATGTCAGGATGGTTTTTTTTAGTAATTTTGTTGCATTTTCTAAAGCCTTTAAAAAATGTCGGTAGTTTATCTTGCCTGTGGTCTCTGTCAGGCCTGGGACTCACGATGCGCTTTGGTGCTCACGTATCCCATCTGTCTTCTTCCAAGTGTATTTTAGTTCTCATTGCCAAACCACTTACCTTGCTTTGCCTAAAGCCATGTTTGGCCTGCACCCTCGCCAGTGCCCACAGCCTGCTGCCAGGCTGTACTCTTGAGAACCGGGTGCAGGATCTGTTGCCAACTCACACCCCACAGGTGAAGGAGAGGTAACTGCAGAAACTTCTCCTTACCAAGTCATTTCAGTGCTGCTCTAGACTTGCCATGTCCAGATTGGCATGTTGCATGTCACCAGTGGTTTTTCTAGAGCTACGCTTACAAGACTGAGGCAGGATAGTTTCTTGGCCAAATGCCCGCAGACCTGCTGGGTGCCTTAGCCAATACAGCCAGCTTTGAGATGTGATTTCCCTGTTCTCAAAATGCTGATCAGTGATCCACAGAGCCTAACCCTTCAGCTTTCTGGCAGACTGAAAAAAGACGGGCAAGGATTAACAACTTGAAGCCTGAAAAAACCCAGAGGTGAGCAGCCCCTCTTGTAGAGTAGTCCACCTACTAGTTCTGCTAGTATTTCATGTTGTATCAGGATTTTTCTTGGCATTTGTACCGGTGCTTTTAGCATTCCTGACTGTTCCTCTAAGACTTGACACCTATGGCAGACACGATTCCTGTGGATTCACCACCACCATCTTTTAACCTGGGAATACCTCAATGCCATCGTCAACTCAGTGGGCTCTCCACTCTGACAGAGACCAAGTTTTGGTCCCATCCACCCCTCCAAGAAAGGGGAGGGGTGCAGCCCGGTGTGCAAGTTTCTGCAGTCCGGTAAGCACTGCAGCATTTGTACGCAACTAACAGCATCTGCTTCCCATCCTTGTGTCCCTGGTCACTGTAATTGGTGACTCATGGGACCGCAGGCTGAGAGGAACCGATGGCATGGCATGTTCTCTGACCCAGGTATTCTCTGGCAGCAGATCAAACACAGCAGAACAAAAAAACCCCAAACACAAACAAAAACTTCATTATTTTCTTAGGTCATGGTCAACCATTGTGAATGCTAAATGTAAACTATGCCTCTCAGAAAATTCTGGTTGCAATTACATTATTAACTTATTAACTACTAATTACTAAATTAATTAGTTGAGACTAGATGACTGTCTTTTAGATAGCTGATTCTCCTGAACCATCTTGGCTCCCGAGCTCTTTGCTGGTGTGCTGCTGCTACGTTTTCCCTTAATCGGTAGAGTGCCATTGTGTTACAGGGTGGAAAACTGAGTTGTCAAGGCTAAGGTGACAAAACTCATCTTCACGTTGCATTTAAAGCCGGTCAAGTATGGAGCAACAGTTTATGCCAAAACCAGATGTGGTGCCACCTGACCGAGGAATGCAGTCCAGCTAACTTCTAAAAAGGCAAAAATCAGGGTTGGTCGGTTTGATTTTACCTTTGCAAGACTGCAGAAAAATAAATTGACAAGACGTAGTTTTCGGTTTCATCTTGTCACAGGTCACTCTAGTTTGCAAAAACTGAAGGTGGTGGTTGGTGGGTCAACAGCACTACCAACTTCAGGTACTGTGGTTTTATATATGGTGTACGTGTCCTCTGTCCAATTTAAGATTGTCTCTAAGGAAAAGAGCTGTTTTGACTCTGAGTCAAATAACAGAAATTACTAAAGCTTTTAATAATCTGACGTAACCCCAAGAATCTATTATCTCTGATGCGATGTCTTTGTGAAGGTGTCTGTTGTTGCCAAGGCAACTTGGCTATTAGTTTCGCCTTTGTAAAAAGAAGACTCCAAACCAACGGGATTCTCTTCATGTCTTCCCTTTTTCATGAAAAAAGCCTAGGCTTAAAAACTCATTACCTGCCTCTTTTTTAAATTACCATTTTCCCCTGCTGGCACCTTTTGTCCTTTGTGAACTCTGCATCACTACTACCTAAGAATGCTAGTTTTATCCTGGCTTCTACTTGAACCATACGCTGAAGAATTAGCACTGCTGCCTTTACTGTAAGTTACGTAGTGTAATCTGTGTGACAGCTATTAGCGGATATAAAATTATTTAACAATTTTATTCCCTTCTCCAAACTAAATCACAGGGCTTGCCTGCTGTTGCAATGTGCTAATAAAGCATTTTCTTTCAACTGATAAAATACCTCCTTCTGTAGTTGGCTGACTCTATGGACCACTTGTCCCTTAAGCTTTGTATTGTGGCACTGCAAACCAAGCGAAGTTATGTAGGGCTGCACCCCAGGAAAGACTGCAGTGAGCAAGACACCAAAACAGGGCTTGATAGAGGTCTCGGGGTAGGAAATATTTTAAGGTGTCATGTCAGCATTCAATGACACAAGTATGGACTGATACATTCACCTAGCTTGCTGGAAACCACAAAATCAGAAAGTTACGTTAAAAACAGTGAGTTAATGGCCTAGCTCTGACTGTCTTCATTTGTAGTACTAGCTGCTTGTGCTTTCTGCAAAACCTCTATTGTTCTTATTTAAACTTTTTTTTTTTTCTTTTATAAAGGCACACAGAAGCAATACTGTTACTTCGTGGAAGTGGAGCTCAGCTTCCCAGCAATAGGTGGAGACTCCTGAGACACAGCCTTGCAGGTAAAAAGCATCATGGGTTATCTTAACCGTACAAGAAAGCAAATATTACATGCATTAAATCTTGGGATTTTTTGCATAAAATATTCTACTCTTAAGAAATATACATGCAAAAGAAAAGCAAGAAAACAATAAAACCTTACTAAAACTCAGTCTCAGATGGGAAGGAAAATTTGTTTCAATTTACTATCAAAAATGTATCAGCCTAGTTCTAATTTTATTCTACTGTCATATTATTGGAGTTGTTGTCAGGTGAATGACTACTCAGAAGGCTGAGAGACAACAGTCTGATCTTTAACTCTGGGGCATTAATACACCTACGTATCCCTCAGGTTCTTCAACCACAAAATGGGGATAATACTGAAAAATCTCATGGGACATTATAAAAATAAATACTTTTACAGCTGTCTTAGCAGTGAGCAGTAATGTGGGAGAATATTCAAGTATTTTCACTGTTAGGCAGCATAATAAAGATAAAAGTTCTAAGCTTGAGTTCTCGACCCTCTTAGGTAATAGTCCATTGCCTGTAGCATTATTTCGGGGAAATACGTGTGTTGCAACTCTCTGGGCTTCATCATTATGTTTCATTTTCTGTTATCAATATTTTTTAAGTACTATGCCTGTGTGTTCTCTAGCTAATGTGATGATCAGGTGTACTCAGTTAATAGCATACAGTTTTGTTTTTTTAAAATAAACCATATTTTGATATGAAAAAGACAAGACAACTGTAAATATATAAGCAATGATGAATGTTTGGTGGGTTTTTGCCAGAAACATTTTCAAAAGCTGATTATTCTATGAAACAACAGTTTGAAATTCTGACCAACTCCAGTAATCCTACTCAAATTGAACTTCAGTTCTGTTAAAATGAAGACATGCTGTCAGCTTCCCTTCGAAGTCAGAGCTTTCAATTTTTTGTATTAGGGCTGCTTGATCAGAGACGTGAAAGCAAATATTACATGACATACACAACTTACTGTCGACAATTTTATGGTTCCTTTTGATTTTGATCCAATTGTCTGCCCATCAGGCAAAGGCATATTCACCAGAAACTCTTTCTTTCTGGAAGGAGTCCCGCAGAACCTAAAATGATCTTTCTGGAGAGTTTAAAACTAATGATTCTTTTTGTGTGATTTTCTTTATTTCTTTTAGTGTGAGTAGCACGGCAAAGGGGAAAAATAGAACAATTAAAAATGCTTTGAGATCTATGTTAGAAATAAGTGAATGAAGTGGAATGTGCTGCTTTGATACATAAGAATTAGCTGCACATTTTTCATTCTTTTGAAAAAATGGTTTCCTGCAGCAGAACCAAAATGTGTATTTAGAAAGTTTGGTAGAGAAAGTGTCGATATGCACAGTTAAACAAGAGCAGCTGGACTTCTACGTAGTTTGTTCCTGCCTTCAGACATTGCTGGATTTTGTTGAATAGCCTATGGTTTATAGAAAACTTGGCAGAAAACTGCTAGGTGGGCAGTTTCTTTTCTGCACTGACACAGGTAACTGATTATTGAAAAATTACAAGATTTGGTGTCTTGATAAATGTCTATATTGAGGTGAGGGGAAACGGATTTATTCTATTATACTGTATGAGGGAGGTGGAAAAAAAGTATTTCTGTCTTCCAGAAATACCTTCCTTTTCACTTTTCCCCAGTCAGGTTCCTCCCAGGATTTGGGATTGAGGCCACAGTTCTGTGGGTATCTCGCTCAGCACAGGAGTTGATTTAAGGCCTTCCCACCTTCAGCCTTTGCTTCCATCTCTATTCTTGCCACTTTTGATAGTCCAATATAACAATTAGCCTTTGCACTAAGCTGGATCAGAAAACTAGCCCAGGCTGAAAACCCTCTGCACTTTAATGCCACGAATGAGGGACGGGACACAGCTTGA
>KL287952.1:6063-30229 GCA_000699545.1 Podiceps cristatus | reverse complement strand
GTGGCTTGAGTAGGGAGTCGTAGCCGGGTACGCTTAGGGTCGGAGCTCACCCAGGTAATTATGGTTCTAAATACTGGTCTGGCAAGTCTTGTCATATCTAGGAGTTCAAAATTCTGAGCAAGTTTAAAATCTTGTGAAATAAGTTTCAGAGTAACGCCAAACTACTTTTTCTCTTGAAATGCTTATTAATCTGAACGAGATGAGCTTGAAACAGACAAATGAGGTGGTAGCAAAGTAGGGTAAAAACTTTTTGTCATTTAGATTGTCTCAGTCTTTATGGTTGCGTGGTGCTCGCAGCTGGTCAGTCCAAGTTCCTTGTGTAAAAGGTGATCTGCTCGGGCTTCATTGAGGCCTGGTGACAGTGGGAACGAGGATGGTGCTTCAGTGAACTGACTCAATGCAGTGAGGCCTGCGCATGTATCGTGTTAAGAGTTTGCATTGATGTTTGATATGTGTTAGTCTAAAGCCTAATTTCTTCATACCGGCTAAAAGGTTTTTTTTTTTTTCTTTTCATTTAGAGCAAAGAAGCTGCCATCTGTACCGGAAAGCCTGCTGAAAAAGCGGCAGGCTTATGCGGCTATGAAAGCCAAACGTCAAAAGAAGATACTGGCTATAAAGAAGGTATTTCATGACTCTTTAACTTATGTGTCTGCTGCAGTATCAGCTATTGCTGCAGATGTAATGCAGTACAGAAGTTCACAGTATATAGGTCTAATTCTTAATATTTTTTGAATAAAATATGCTTTGGGTTTTTTTGGTTTGAGTGTGGTTTTTTGTTTGGTTGTTTTTTTTGTCACTAACAAACCAGTTCTGGACAGAGTAAGGGCAAAGTGTACAGCTGACTATAAGGTGAAAGTTAATCTTCTACAAGGCAAGAAGTTACGGCCTTTGTGAGGGTGAGCTTGATGTGTGATGACATTGTTCAAGGTAAAGCAGCACTGCTGTGTAACTGTCTTCTAGATTCTCTAGAATATCACTAAGTGATTCTAAACTCCATGATATGGGCAGATGTTCCTTTAATCTGTGTTTTTTGTGGGAAGGTCTAGAATATGCTACATTATTTGAAGGTGATTTTCATGTGTTAAAAGGCATTATATAATCTGAAATAACTTTCAATTTATTTCAGTATCGTAAGGCGCAGCGAAAACTCATCTATGCAAGAGCCCAAGCTTACCACAAGGAGTACAGGCACATGTATAGGCAAGAGATCCGGATGGCCAGGATGGCCCGAAAAGCTGGCAATTACTATGTTCCAGCGGAACCAAAACTCGCGTTTGTGATCAGGATAAGAGGGTATGTTGGAATACAGATTTAAACAATTCTGTGTTCAGAAGCACTGGAATCGGCTTTCCTGTTACCTGTCTGGTTTGAGGCCTTAAATATGTAAATAAAATCAAGCCTTCCACTGGTGGCTTGGAAGGTTGTTGGCAGTAATGTTGTACGTGCACCAGAGGCTTATTTAATTAAGTGCAAAATCATTATGCTGACTATGTCTACTGTCTTTAGGAATCCTGACTCTTAAGAAGGCAGCAAGGCTGTGGATACGTGCAGACAGTTGTTCTGTTTCACCTTAATCTTGATAAAATTAAATGCCAGTATTTCATAACATTCTACTAAGCTTTGTTTGAAGTGTTTGTATAACTCTTCTTTGGTAAAGTGTTAGAGAAAACTAAAAAAAAAAAAGGTGTGTTTGGAGGAGTTATATTCAGGAGAGCACAAGAATAGTTCTAAATTCTTTCAGTATAATGCTTATTTCAATTCTTTTCATGGAAATAGGTCTGTTTTAACTTAATACTGAAACATGTAGAGAGATAGTAACTTACTAAGCTTGTTTTGTGTAATTGTTAAAATAGTGATGTGTTTCATACACAAAAAATACTTTTTTTTTCTTTTTTTAACTGATACTTAGTGTTTTCTGGGATGTAGTTAATTGAGGCTTTTTTCCTGTTTTCTCTAGTACCAATGGTGTCAGCCCTAAGGTCCGCAAGGTGTTGCAGCTTCTTCGCCTGCGTCAGATTTTTAATGGCACGTTTGTAAAACTCAACAAAGCTTCTATCAACATGTTGCGGATTGTTGAACCCTATATTGCATGGGGGTGAGTGAAATGGCCGGTTTTATCAAATCAGGGTGCAAATATTGAGTGTCTTTTGCATTTTGCTACACTAGACTTGCAGGTTCCCTTGTGTTCGAAATGATTTTATATCTTTATGCTTCCCTGCTTTGAACTGAAAACATGATTAAGGCAGTGCTTTAAAAGGCAGTGCTTGCTGGATATTACTGCACTTCCATACTAGTGTTTTGGGGGACTTGATATGAGTAAGATGTGCTTCTCTGTTGCTTTTATAGTTACAGTTGGGACATGCTGAAATGATCTTAAATTCTTTGTTATGGAAGTTTCATTTGGGGATGTTAACTTGGAATGTGGCTTGCAAAGACTTAATACATTTTTACTTTTTCAGTTATCCCAATCTGAAGTCTGTGCATGAATTGATCTACAAGCGTGGTTATGGCAAGATCAACAAGCAGCGCATTGCTCTTACTGATAATTCCCTGATTCAGAAACGCCTTGGTAAATACTGCTTCACTTAACAAGAAACCAATGTGTTGCGTTTGGGTGCTTAATGCTAAACTGTACAATTATCCTTATTTGTCTCTGGAGAATAGTAGTGATTAGTTAATAATCTCTACTTCTGTCTTAATAGCTTAATCAAAGTAAGCTGGAAGTAACTTTCATTATGGAGTATTGAAAACGAATGTAAAGAATCAAATTTTAACTTCTAAATCTTAAATCTGTAATTTTAAATGTAAACTCCTTGACAAATTCACTTGTGAACTTGTGAGAGAATCTAGCTTTTCTTCAAAAAACACAGTCTTTTTTCCTAAGATTCACTAATTGGGGATTGTTCTTTTGTTCCTTATTGCTGGCTACAAATATTCAACAGTTGAAAGTGATGCCTCTTGCCAAATGTAACAACTAAATAATGTTGAGTTAACTGCAGCTAGTCCATTTTAATTGGAAAAGTTAATTGGGTGTCATGACAGTGTTTTCTGACTTCCTAACGTTTCTCAAAATAAGTAGCTATGACAATAATGACTTGATAATTTTTAGCTTGTTGATTCCCAGTGGCTCTGTCGCCTTTCTGAAAATGTTTCTGAATTTTAGGAAAGCTTGGCATCATCTGCATGGAAGATGTGATCCATGAAATTTACACCGTTGGCAAGAACTTCAAAGTTGTGAACAACTTCCTTTGGCCGTTCAAGTTATCCTCTCCTCGGGGTGGAATGAAGAAGAAAACCATCCACTTTGTGGAAGGTGGGGATGCTGGTAACAGAGAAGATCAGATCAACAGACTCATAAGGAGAATGAACTAATGGTGAGATATTATCAAAGGTTAATACTACCCACCATTTTATCTCTGCTATGTAGACTGCTACCATTATTGGTTGGACATTCAGATTTAACACATACTCACTCATGCTTGGGTAGTACCTACAGTTTAAAGCTACTTGGAGTGTTCTGATTTTGTTTCTAAAGTCTTACCAAAGCTTATACATTTGTGAAGAAATTAAGCTTCGTTATAGCTAATACGTTTTACCAATAACTTGTTTTAAAACCTTATTGGGGATTTATGATTGGAAGCCTTAAGAGCTTGGCTGATCTTTTCAGCCCTTGTTAATGAATTCTTAGTATGATCAAAGTCTTGTGATTGCAAGTACAGTGTTTTGTGGTTTTTTGCTTTGTTTGGGTTTTTTTTGGGGGGGGGGTGTGTTGTTTTTTTTTTCCCCAGATTGTTTGATTTCTGCTATAAAAACCTGTTTAGGACTGAGAGAAATTAAATTACCAATTTAGACCATTTTAATGGTCTAAATTTTCAGATTGTTGAAGCTTCAGAATGTTTCGATTTAAGCTTTTGTGTTAACATGACCAAGATAGTAATTTTGAAAGACTAATTTGCCCATTTGAATAGTGTGTCCTTCAGAAGTGGGAAGGTTTATTAACCCTTAAAGCAGTTGGACAGTGACAGCTGAGTCCTGAAGTTAGTATCTAGTTCCGACAAGCTGTCCCATCATCTACTGCACTGTGCTGCTGTTCCTGCTTTGCTGAGGAGTTTCTGCCATTCAAAGCCGAAACCCTTATTTTCAGAGTTTTTGTACTTCCCCTTGCTTTTTCCCCCTTTTTTTTTTTTTTTTTTTACAGTAAACTAGCTTTGGTATTGCCCGTATCTTATTTTCAATCAAGGATAAATGCCTTTTTGGTATGACAGATAAGCTGGAATTTAAGAAAACGTTGTGTTAGGATGCTTGGAAAGAAAAACGGGCAAAGACCCATTTTTTCCCAAAGTGATTCCTCCAAAGACAAGAAGCTTTTATGGTTGGTTTGATTTGAATTCGGGTTTTGTTTTGTTTTAGAAATCAAACGTGCAGTTGCTTAGGAATTCCTAACTTCCAGAGGGTTGGTTAATAAAAAAACAGTGGGTAGTGATGTGACTTTACAGCTTAAAACAGGTGTAGTTGCTGTTTGGACGAACTCTCAGAAATTAAATTTTCTGAAGGGAGGGAAGTAGTGCTTGGCTTGGGTGGTTTTGTTTGTTTGTTTTGGTGGGGTTTGTGTGGTGGTGTGATGTTTTTTGTTTTGTTTTTGTTAAGCCTTTAAAAGTGTTTTTCTAGCCAACAAGACATTCCACAGGTCTCCTTTAGCTCCTTGGACAGAATTGCTCTATTTTTCCATTTGACTGACAGCTTTTTTCTTTAAGCTTTTTTTGTAGGCTTTTTTTCCCCAGTTTCCACTCCCCCAAGCTGCTTCAATGTTGCTTTGTTGTCTCCATCTGTGAAACAGCAGAGTTTTAAAGCACTGGTTACATGGCATGTGGAAACTTTTGCTTTCAGAAATTAGTTGCTTACAGTGTTCTTGTAAAGCATTTTAGCACAACTGTGGCAAGAAGTGGATAGCTTTGAGAAGGAGAATTGCTGTAATGTTTGGTGCCTGCGGTGATGTTATGTTGCTCATACTAGCATTCTTGTAGAAATTTTGCTGCTGGTGGTGCAGACTGTTAAAAGTTTCAGACTGGCAGATGTTTCCCTTAAGTTAGTGCATGAGGCTTCATGGCCAAGATTGAGCAAAGCTACTTTGACTTTATGCTCCTGTTTGGTTTCTGAGCATAAGATGGCGACTGCTATTTTTAATTGAAACCCTACAGCTTTTCTGTCAGTGTAGATCCTTTCTCCTCCATCTTCACTGACGAGTCAGAAGTGTACTGGTGGTCCTGAGTTTTCAGGAGCCTTCCTACAGGAGGGAAGCTTCTGGTTCACTATTGCAGTGGGTATAAATGCCTATGAGGAGGAGTATATTGGCAGAGAAACTAGGGATATTCAGCTGGTTGCTCATGTTTTTCATTATACTTCTAGCTCAGCATCCCATGTAAGCAGCTGGTTGCTCATGTTTTTCATTATACTTCTAGCTCAGCATCCTGTGTAAGCCCCCCAGACATGAGGGCTTTACTCCATCTTTCAGTTTAGGAAGTGACCTGGCAGCTTATTTTAGGCATATAAGCAGGTAGTTGTTCCGCTTGGACGGTGACCAAACATACCTCTGGTGTAAAGCTAAGATTACTGATTGTTCTCCTCTCCTGTACTTTCTATTCCTGCTCTTTTCCTACTGTTCTGAGTAGGGCGCATGTTTAAAACACAAGTAACTTACACGTAGAAAATAGAAGAATGTTGTAGTTTCTACTGAGATAATGGTCAACTAGAGCGGTAGGTTCAGATGAGATATCCTGAAGGGCTGTTTATCTGAAGATGAGTATTTATTCCTCTTTCCTGTATGTAGATGGTTTCCTGATATTTCTCTTTATTTCTTACTAGTTAAGTGGTAGTCTCAAAATAAATGTAAAAAACATAAAGATTTCCAGTATCAATTCTTTCATATAGATAGGGGACAAAGAGCATAGTACTTAATACTGTATTTTGAGAATTCAGTATTGGCAAGATACTGAATTTCATTAGCGCTCGAGCAAACTTTAGAGGAACAGGTCTCAAGTCTGCTTTTTGCTTGCTTCTTTGTATGTAAACAGTCCCTGAAATGTGCTGCAAATAGAGCTACTGCAGCAAAGTTAGAATACGCACCATGCATCAGTATGTCTTTAAATACCAAATTCCCCCCTGCCTGTACTTTCAGACATAGGAAAATAGGTGCCAATAGTTCAAGGTGGAAATGTTTATCCTGTTAGCTCTGGCACTTGAAATCTTGTTTTGAGTGAAGAGATGTTAATATAGAAGTTAGTTACTGTGTGCAAGACTACCGACATCTTAAATCCAGTGAAATAAAATTAGTATTTTTCAGCCCAAATTGTAAACTGTAGAAATGTATTACTTCTTTGGACGGTCAAAGTAGTTTCAGATCTACACATGTCTAATGATACTTTTTTTTTTTTTTCTCCTTTCAGATTCAGATGCCCAGATGCAGTCTTCAAACTCTGGTCTCTTAATAAAACCATCTTGCACAAAACTGTCATCTCGGTTGGTCTCTTTTTGTAATCCTTTTCCAGTGATGGTGGTTGCTAAGTTAACTTTAGAGTAACCTGTTTCAAAGAGCCACATGTGGTAGATAATACTGTTTCACCTTCATTTGGAGGAAGGAAATTTGGGAGGATTCATGTAGGTAACAGATTAGGTTTTGAGTGGCGACAGTTACTTGTTTTTGTTGTGATGAAAAGTACAGTAAATAACGAACCGAGCTATATGCTGTTGAGTGGAAGGGTTCCTTCTTAGTTGTAGTGCACTAGAAAGCTGCGTGAGAAGACTTCTGCATAAAGAGGCAAGGGTAAATCAGCTCTTAACATGTTAAGATCCTGATTTTAAGATCATAGTAATTACTTCCAGCTCTACGGGCACTTTTTTACCAAAGGAAGTATGAAATAATTTACAAAATAGCAAATTATTTTCCACATTCTAGATAATTCCTCAGCTTTACATGCTTGTTTGCAGTGTTTTATTTCAGATACTATAGAAGTGGAGACCGCAGGATTCATGAGGATATGAACAGTTGTTGATAATGTGTAAGTCTAGCACAGTACAGATTAGAAACCCAAGGACTGGTAAAGTGTAACTCAGCCTGCATTCAGACTGACGCCTCGTCTTGCGAGCACTTGCCTGAAGGAGCCTTAGCCTGCTGAGGCGCTTGGTACAACGGAACAAGTTGTGTCTGCTCGGACTGAAACACTTTTCTCAGTTACAGGCAGGCTGTATTTCCTACTTCACCAATGAACAATGTCTATTTGAAAATCACTGGCATTGATTTGGGGTTTTTTTCGAATTTGTGCAAAAGCATATTTCTGCACTTTTGTTTAAATAAAACTTTTTAACAGCAATGCTAGTTTTATTAAATCTTGTCAAAAGCCAGGTTTATTTTTAAATAACTCAGGAAATTATGGTAGTGGCTTAACTGAAAATACTTGCGCACTTTTGTTTGTTAATGTGTTAGATTGGCAAAACAGCCAAATTGTCAGATGGGTCAGTGTTTCCAGATACTTGGAACAACTGAGTTCTAAAACCTAAAGTGACAATTCCCTATTGTGAGTTGAGCTCCAGAATCTAGTAATGCGGCTTCTTGTGTCTAAATATGAAAGCGTCAGCACCTTTGCCCAGTTAAGCTAATAATGGCACTAAATCAGAAGAACCTAGCAGTTCCTTACAGCTGTTCAGTGATTGGACTGCTGATGTATGCTTGAAAAGGGTTTAATGAGTAAACCAGGTGAAAACTGAAAGTACTTGATTTGTTAGGCATCTTTGTAAAGTGTTAAGCAGTGTGATTTGCAAGGAAAACATTTTCATGAAGTTGGTGGATGAAGGGGAAGAAGTCTTATGGTGAAAATTACGGTAATCACTTTGCACCATTAATGGGAAACCTCAGTTCTTGTCTTGGTCTTGTGAGAGTACAACCTGCCTCCTTTCAGCTAAAAACTGCACCAAGGGGCAGTGAAATTCAGATCCTGGGGGGCGTGTGCCTGAGAAGTTTTGTTGACTTCAGTATCTTTGTGTGTTCGTTTCAGTTGGTAGAGTTCTTCCGTTACTTTGCTGCAAGGTTTTCAGGTACTTACATGTTCTAGTATGTTCTTAATAGAAAAGCATTTCATGGATATAATGAAGCCGTACAACAGGATAGCAAACTTTGTATGATAGGTCTAGAGACTAAAAGTTTAACTCATGAAGTTAGTGTTGTGGGACCTTGCTTGTCTGATAATGCCCCATAGGTCCCAAATTTTGTTTGAAGGAATACATGTGCTAAAGTGTTAGGAGAAAGTTAATTTGGGTTTTCTGGTACTCAAGCAACTAATTTTTCTTACCTGCCTCTGAAATACACTTTCAAATAACAACTGCAAAATGTTAATACATGGTGTGGGAACTAATATCAAAGTATAACTGTGTTTAAGCTGGTAATCCTGGGTAACTGGTCACCTCTAATACTTGCATAGTTTTCAGGATTTTTAGTATTGCTCTCCAGGCATGTCCCACAGTAGGAAATTACAGAAACAGCTCATGATCCTTGTAGTTAAGGTCGGAATTAGCACTAGAAATGAGGCACGGTCCACTTACTCGATGCATGAATAGTACAATTTTTGAGCATTTATGAGAGAATTTGAATTAAAAACGAAGACAATCACTTGTTCCCAAAACAGTAAATAATGCAGATCTTTTGTCAACATTCTGTGATAAAGTTTAGGTTCTTGCCAACATTTTCTTACTGTCCATAACTGCCAGCTGCTGACACATTCTGGAGTAAAATTCCTATGACCTCTCATCCTCTTTCAGAATGACCACCAACTTCCTTTTTTTCCTCAGAACCGACGCCAGAAGCTTTACCTAATAGCTATCGGAGAAGCAACAGGAGACTGACTGAAACACTAACAACTCACAAATATTTTCAGGCATGCTGAGGTTTATAGGCTTTACAGTTAATTGGTGTTCCTTTCTTTGCTGGTGCCCAGCTCATGCAGCCTGTTTCACTGTCACCGAGTGTAAAGTCATACATCTGGAAAGGGAATGGGAGCCCATCCCAAGGATCAGCGTTCTGAGAGAAAGTGAGGAGACGTGATGGATAGTCAGCTGAACATAAGCTCCCACTTGGCAAAATGCAATTCTTGGATGCATTAAAAAGGGAATATCAAATGGTATGGGGGAGCTAATATTACTTTTGTTCCAGTAGTGCTTACACTAGTGCCAAATGCAGTATCCAGTTTGTGTGCCAAAAATCAAGCGTATGCCTTATAATACTCAGCTTAATTTATTCAGTTTAAAGGCAGACATGGTTATGAAATGAGTATCTACCTATAATTACCTCCGTGGAGAAAAGTAGTTTGATAATAAAGAAATCTTTGATCTAACAAAGCTGTAATAGAATGAAATGTCTTGAAATTGAAGCCAGATAAATTTTGGCTTTAAGCTGACAATTTTAATGGAAGATAATTAGACACTGGAACGCTTAACCAGTGGTGTGCCAGATTGCTTGTCAGTGGTCAATTCTAAACTGAGGTTTGGGGTTTTTTCTTCCTTTAAAGCATATGTTGTACTTCAAAGGGATTTGTTGAGGGCTGGTTGTGGAGCCTCAGCAGAAGCTGTTAAATGCAGGCTGTTCAGGTACTCAATGGATACAAGTTAGAGCCTTGGTTAAGGTGTCTGGCCACCCAGAGGGAAATTTGGAATGTCGGTGGGTGTTACCTGCTTTACAAGGGAACTTGCACTAATGCAGCGCACAAAGTGGCAAGCCACCTAAACTTTGGCATAAAGAGTGCTCAGGAAGATAGGGCTTCCCGTACTTTTTATAGGCTCTGTGACTTCTGCCCGTTTGAAATCCAGATCTCGCAGCTGTCTCCTGAGAACTGGGAGTGTGTTTTAGAGAATTAAGCGGAGTTTACCATCAGTTCTAAGTCCCCAGCAAGCAAAGTGGTGCCCCTGCTTTGTACAACAACTGGTTTGCTCACACTTAGGAAACTAGATGTATGGGTTTTGTTCATTCCTTCCATCTCCCAGTTTCCAGAAGACTGTCCTTTCTGCAGAACTGTAGGTGAGAAAATCTTGCTCCTTATTGAAGCTGTGCCGAAGTCTAAGGCAGGGAGAAGATCCTGATTTTAGCTTAGATTAGGAAACTGCAGAGCAGACAAGTCTGAAAACAGTAAAACTTAGAAAGGGAAGAAAAATTCAGTCTCCCAAACCCTGAGCAAAATGTTCTTCTGCTCAGCTGGTTTCATTAAGTGTAAGTTGTAGTGGGAATTTCTTTGTCTTCAGGGGTTTTTAACGTGATTGTGCTGGTTCCCTTCTGTGAAGTTCCTGTTCTTGGCATGCTTGTTCTTTCTAAAAGCTTTTGTACCATACCAGACTAGTCCAGGCAACTAGGATCCCCAAAGTATCTTTGCTCTGCCTGAATACAGGTTTGGATGTAAGCAGGCTCTTAGATGGTGTGGTTTTTCATGACTGAAAAGTCTGAAAAATCGAATACTGAGCTCATAAATTGCAAGTGCTAAGAAAGAACAAGCATGTTCAGAAACAATTTTCTACGCAAAGCTTCCATCATTTTCCAGGCTTTCTGTAGGTGATCACACCAGCCGTTTCTAGCCTGATTTATGAAAATGAGAAGTACTCATGACCTTGGTCATACTGCAAATAAGAGCAAATTTTCAAAGTTCAGAGCTGTAAGTAATTTTCCCTGTATTATTTTTCTAAGGATAAAAAACTCCACAAAAGCAGTTTTTTATCTGCTAAGTATTTCTTCACATAAAGTACTCATTGCACCAAATGTCCTCAGTTATGAAATAAGTAGGTACTTGGTTAGAGGACAACAAGGAGAAATAAGGGAGGGTACAGCCATAGGGCCACGGGGTGCATATGGGGAAGAAGCCGTATGCGAGGTAACATCCAGGGTAGAGGAGGAAAAGGGAGCAGAGGGAGGTGTAAGCAGCAGCATTACTCTCTGCTTGCTTAGCCCTGTTTTGGCAGTGTAGAGAGGCTGTAAAGCCACTTCAACTAGCCAGCGTGCCACATGCTTCACACACTTCCCACCCAGCCTGAGGTGCTCTGGTAGACAGAGGCATTTTGTGCAACTTGACTAGTCCTCGGAGTATGCGTGGAGCGCGTCTCCCGGTGCGTGTGTGCTGCCCAGGCCCTGCAGCCGTGCCGTGAGGCTCTTCCCGGGGCATGTTTCCACCTCTGCTGCGCTTTGTTAGGAGCTATGCAAGGATTACTGTGCTCTGCCGCATCTGATGGCATCTGTTACCTGCGATATTACCCTCTTTTTCATTGCACGATAAAAGCCAAGTGAAGCTTTCAAGTCCTGATTGCTCTGCGTATCTCATGTATAGAATTCCACAGTAGTACCCAGTAATTTCAGCACAATGCATGTTTAAATTTTTGCTGCTAATACTGTATATCACACATCATTATAACAAGGCCTTCAAGATAGAAATAAGATAAAGTGAGCCAAGACAAGTAGGAAAATGGGATTTAAGGAAGGCTGTAAGCATCTCTAGTTCTAGTTTGAAAAACAGATAGACTTTTATTTTACTTTCATTATTATGATGGCTTAGTTTTAATGATTGCTTTGTCAGTTTAAAGCCCGGTGGTTCTTTGAAGTTTCTGCATGACCTTTGCAGTTTTACCTTTGAAATGATTGCTCTCAAGTGTTTTCAGGACATGAAACTCGGTACACAAAAGTCCTAGAAAAAAACCCCACAACATTCCTTTAATCCTTTTATTTGCGTTTATTTACTGTATAAAACTAAAAATTAGCTGACTCAATGTAGAATGAAGTGAATGACTCCAGAGAACACGTATTTTGAACAGTACTTCCAGGCTAGCTGCTTTCCAATACCTTGCGAAGGACTGAGTTAACGGCCTTCTAGCCTCTCTGTCCTAACATCGGGCTTTCTACTGTCGCGGCGTTCATTTCCGCTCTGTTGCATTGCGATACCTGGCTTTCCCAAACCAAGGGTAAATGTTCCTAACTAGTATTCTACAGTTTCCATTTCTAGAGGCTTTGTGTGACAGTGTTGAGCGGACTTGGAAGCACTGCACTGCTGACATCAGTACTTTGCTTTTCTTTCCGCTGGGAGAGCGGGCCTACAGGGACCCGGTGACTTGCCACAGTGTAGCTGGTGGGCTGGTAGCCAAGTCGAGACCCAGCCCGCAAGAACGGGAGGGGAATCCGCAGCCTGGAAGGAAACCTCTGAGTGGTGTCGGGCAGCCAGCGGCCGGGAATGGGATTTGTGCCAGCCGGTGTACTGTGACCGGGGAGGGCTCTGAAGCCGGGTCGCTACCATCACAAATGGGGGAAGACGTACCTGAGAAACTACCGTTATAAAACTGTGAGTGCTGTCTCCCTCCCCACAGCTCCCCGGCTGAGCTATCCTTGCAGGCAGGGTTGGGACTCACCGTCCAAAATCCTGTCCTCGATCTGGTCTTCTTGAATGTGAATCCCTGACTCAGGTTTTCAGAGGTACCTGGACAGGGCATAAGTGTCTGTGCTCTTCTTAGCAGGTTAGTCTAGCACGTTTACCTGGGAAGAGGTTTTTTGTGTGTGCTCAGTAATTTTCTGTGTCAGACGGGTTCAAATTCACACGTATCACCCTGCAGCAAAAATGACCTTTAGAAATGGAGTTTTTCTGAGTAACGGCTATGCTTTCTTTTGAACTCAGTGTTACATATGGTCTGAGTTATCCTACTGGCTCGAGTATCTTTTGGTCTATAGACATCTATCATGGATATTAAATAAATTTAGACGATATAAATACAGAGATTCTTTGCACTGCCAAAATGTTCATTACTTCGGACAGGCACAGTAGGAGAATTTTAGGAGACACTTTTGGCTCCTGTAGCCCTGCAGGACTGAGCCTGTAGGTACGCTTTAAATGCTGGTTCAGGTATCTTATCTGCACAGGGAACTGGGTTTGGAGCCAGGTCCGAGCCAGCGAGTTTTCAGTTGGAGTGAGGGCTGGGCAGGACGGGTTGGGCCGAGGGGCAATATCCCTGGACTGCTCCCTTCTAGGTCTGCTCTTTTTCATATATTCAGATGAGCAAGCCCTTCTTTTGAAAGTCACTCACTACTTGCTTCTTTTTATTTGAACTGGCTGATTTTCTTACAGTTTTTTACTCCTTGGTTCTGTGAAAACTTAAGCTGTGAAAAAAACAGGGAATGGGAATGCAGTAACACTTTAATTTCTGTCCCTTCCTTAACATGCTTCTTTTCACTAAGCCCATTGATTCTGTGCTGTACAAGTAATCTAGATCAGTAATCAGTTATGTTGGAGTAGCAAGCCAAGACCTGAGATAAATTTGCAGTTTTTGTTCTGGATGCTGTACGAGCACTTCCTGGAGGACTGATGTTGTACTGAGGAAACTATAAACTAAAATGAATGGAGCTTGTAAATCAAGTGATGGCACAGATGCAATCTTTAAAATACACTCTTAGTGAATCAAGTTACATTAAAAACATTGATATGTAGTTAGTTTTAAATACACTTTTTATTAAATGCCTAGATTATTACTGGTTTGGTTAATTCCCTTGTTGATTTCTTCTTTCACAAAACGTGTGTGCTTGAGCAACAGGGGCTATTTCTGCCTCAATTATGCTTTCAGAATACAGCTCTTGATTTTAGTATTTAGTTTCTTACCATGTTTTTAATCTGAGTGTTCCTGAACCAAGAGTCTACAATGGGAATAAACTTCTCTTAACCTTCGCTCAGAATCTGAGCTTTTGAGGCAAATATGATATTTTTTTTTTTCCAATGATAAGCTATCACTTCTGAAAAAACAGTAAAGATATTCATTTTTTCTTCCTATTTTTTATATGTTGTGTTATAACGGTATAGATAAATGTGTGTGGGTAACAATTGTTCTACATGGGAAATTCCGGGAAATCTGTAGGAGAAGTCTATGTATCCTTGAAAAAAAGCAGGACTTTTCTTCAGCTGGAAATCAGGATGAAGTTCTCCCTCCACAGATTATTTTTCCCAAGGACTCCTGTTACTTAACTATCTGCAATGTCTCCTCTTGAAGTGCTGAACTTAAACCTGTGTATTTGTATTACAGAAGTATTTTGAGTAGCTGCTGGGTCTTTAAGACTTTCGGGAGCCTATCAAGATGCCAAAGTTAATGATGCTGACAGCTCTACCAGACAGAAAGGCTCCTTCTGCAGGAACACACTGTGGAAACCTTCCTCCTGGTAACACCCCTGTATGAAGCTACCCAGAGCTGAAGGCTACAAAGGGGCAATTGCTCTAGTGTGCCAAAACTATTTTCTTTCAAGCAATTTTGCTTAGACTGACATCCAACAATGCTACTATTACTTACATGAAGTTTCATTGAAGTTGCACCCAGAGCAGGCATTGGCTGGGAAGAGAAAATAGCCTCGAGCCCGAAAGCTGCCCATTGTCCAGGTGGAGCCTTCATGAGCGAAGTGTAGTTCCTAAAATCAATTTATGGGTGTGGCTGCTGCTGAATACCTATGAAGTGGGATGTATCTGAGCACATGTCAGGCTGCAATCGCTGCAGAAAGTTTTTGTCACTTTCTGAAAGTTCACTCAGACAAAAAGAGGCCCCTTTAAGCATGCGTGTTTTGTGGGGTTCACATTCCGGGAGTGGCTGGGAAAGATGGCATATGGTTTAGAACCAGCAGTGACTTAAGCATTAAAAATAGTTGCAGGTATTCAGCTCCACGTATCTTTTGGTCTCTCACACGAAGCCTGTAGGGATATGGCAGGTGACTGTACCACAGTCAATTTGTAAATGAATCTCTAGATGGAGCCAAACCAGACCTAATGTATGTGTTTTGTAGACAAAGAAAGGACTGTACAATTTTCTACTGAAGGCCTGCAGCTACGAAAAAACATCTAATTCCGTAACAGATCTTTACATCCACCTGAAAACTACTGAGGTTTCTTATTGAGGGTTTTTTTTTGGTTTGTTTTTGGTTTTTTTAGGGTTTAAAGCCTAAAGAATTGCAGTGCTCATAGTCTAAACAATTGCGTATCAGGGCATTTTACTACACGTTAATGGCTAATGTAATGCTAGAATCCCTTATCTCACAGTAAATCTGCCCCTGTGCATCCATTACTGATACAAATCAGTATTAGAATCCCATGGTGCATCCTCCAATATCTGCCTGCACATTAGTGATTTTCTGAATTGTCAGTATTGATAAGTGCCAGTCACACATCTTCCCTTTTTGTGCTGGATTTATGGTGTGATGTCTGGTTTGCCAGTCATTTACTTGCCCACTGTTTTAGAAAAGCATTTACCAGCTATGTTGTATGTATGGGCTTAAGAATCCCAACGCTGCTGTTGTCTGAAGTGCTCACTGATAGTTTAGGATAGACCAATGCTTGAAACCCTTCTTTTCCTTGATAAAGAAATCACAGAATGCAAATATAACACTGAGAAAAAATAACCCTTGATAGGTTTTGTATGTTATTCTTAATTATTTCCATAATGTAGACCATATTGTAATAAACAGACTATTTGAAGTTGCTTTTGCTTTCATTTTTCCCTCATACAGTTTATAAAAATGTGTGGTTTCACAGACTCATAATGGTAGCTGCTGTATCTAGAAGAGTAGGAAAGCATCCATGTTAAAACTGACCAAATTAAAACCAACTTTATGAGCTATCAAGGTCCTTTTTGGCACAGCACCTCCTCCATCCTCATGTCCCACTGGCGCTGAAGGTAGCCGCTCTATGGGACGGCACCTTTCCAGCCAATCCTGTAACAAAACAGCGTGAGTTGGTGCCATGTTGTGTTAAGACTAAGAGAAAACTACAGTTCTGAAAAAACACAGATTTCTGCACTGTCCCTGAACAACTGTTTAGACCATGTGACTTCAGGTGGCTGCTTCCAGCCTCGCCCTGTGTTCTACCTTAGCAAAAAGAGAAGACCCCAGCAGTGACTGTGCTCGCAGATACTGCAGAAGACCCAGGGAAGCACGCGAGAACCATCAGCCTGGCATGGAACCCAGCCGGCACTAATTTGGGGTAACTGTCCCTGTGATGCTGCAACTGAGCCTCAGCAACAGCTCTTGCAGAGGCTACAAATAACCCTTAGTTGCTCAGTCAAAAGTCTCACACCACCTCATTTTATTTCTGACTTCATTACATGAGATAACTCCTCTTTTCAGACAGGAATACTCACATGCTGAGTGACCCAGAAACTTTTTGCTCGGATCAGTAGATGATCCTTACTCATAACATGTAACTGACGGAAGAACTGTGCGTCCATCTCTCTGCAGACTCAGTTGCAGGGCAGGAACTGCTTTTGCTCGGTCTGTTGCTGATGAAAGGTGTCCATCAGACAGCAAATGTGAAAGCAATTATGGAAACTTTGTCAAGGTAATAAAACCACTGTTTCAGTGGTTTATTCCTATAGTAGTGACCTGCAAAGAGAGAATGAGGTAGAGCTGGTTAATGTATGCAGAGTATCTTTGCTTTTATCTGCTGTTGAATGTGGATAACTGCACTAGGTGATATGGCAGCTCTAGTTCTAGCATGGTACTCCTCTATGATCCCTGGCAAAGCACCAAGTGCCAGATAAACATTCCTAGTGAAATGTCAAATGGCAGAACTTCATCTCTAGCCTCAGAGCAACAATGAAATGTGATTTATGTGAACAGAAAAGTGTGGCCTGTAGTGACAAGGAGCTAACTTGAAAGTAAATGAGAGCTTGGATAACTAATAAAGGTGAATCATAAAAAAAAAAAAAAAAAATGTTTGGAAGGAAGCTCTTGAAGTACATCACCTGCTTAAAGTACAGCACCTTCAAAGGTAGGTCAGGTTGCTCAGAGCCTTGTCCCTTGAGTTTTGAAATTCTCCAGGGGTGGAGAAGCTACAGTCTTTCTACATGATACCCAATTACTCTCATGTAACTAATTTTCTCTCTTGCAGCTTATGGCAGTTGCTCTTGTTCCTTTTACTGTGCGCTTCCATGATGATGGACTCTAGTTCCATCTAGACTCTAATCTCCATTTAGGTACTTCAGATTGCAATTAGAGTCCCCTCTCTCTTCTCCTTTAGCCTTCTTTCCTCTGGGCTAAACAAACCCTGTTCCTTCAGTCATTCATTGTGTATGTGCCATCCCCCTGAATATACCTTAGTAGGCCACTAGATTTTCTGTTTTGTTGGCATATCTCTTGGGAGACCCAAAACTGGACACAGTACTCCAGATGTAGCTTAACAAGTGCTAGGCAGAGGGAAATAATCAACTCTATTTGCCATGCTCTAGCTAACATAGGTCAGTATGCAGTTAGTCTTCACCATTTCAAGGACATACTGGTGGGCTTATGTCCACCAGGAGCCCCACATCTTTTTCTGAAGAAATTCTTCTTAAATCTAGTTTAAAGCCCTCCTCGCTAGGTTATCAGGTCTCTTGGCAAATTTCCATTACCCTTCTCTTTCAGATGGATCCTGTCTTTCCTTGGCATTTCTCATTCTTCAGTCTCCCATGGTCATAGAATCAAAGAATCATAGAATTGTTTAGGTTAGAAAAGACCTTTAAGATCATCAAGTCCAACCATTAACCTAGTGCTGTCAAGTCCACCACTAAACCTGGTCCCTGAGTGCCACATCTAGATGCCTTTTAAATACCTCCAGAGATGGTGTCTCAACCACTTCCCTGGGCAAACTGTTCCAATGGTTGACAACCCTTTCGGTGAAGAATTTTTTCTTAATACCCAATCTAAACCTCTCCTGGTGCAACTTGAGGCTGTTTCCTCTTGTCCTATGCTTGTTACTTGGGAGAAGAGACCAGCACCCACCTCACCACAACCTCCTTTCAGGTAGTTGTAGAGAGCAATAAGGTCTCCCCTCAGCCTCCTCTTCTCCAGACTAAACAACCCCAGCTCCCTCAGCTGCTCCTCACAGGACTCGTGCTCCAGACCCTTCACCAGCTTCGTTGCCCTCCTCTGGACACGCTCCAGCACCTCGATGTCCTTCTTGTAGTGAGGGGCCCAAAACTGAACACAGCACTTGAGGTGCGGCCTCACCAGTGCCGAGTTACAGGGGGATGATCCCTTCCCTACTCCTGCTGGCCACAGTATTTCTGATCCAAGCCAGGATGCTGTTGGCCTTCTTGGCCACCTGGGCACACTGCTGGCTCATGTTCAGCCGACTGTTGACCAACACCCCCAGGTCCTTTTCTGCCAGGCAGCTTTGCAGCCACTGCTCCCTAAGCCTGTACTGTTGCACGGGGTTGTTGTGACCCAAGTGCAGGACCCACACTTAGCCCTGCTGACCCTCATCCAATTGGCCTCTGCCCATTGATCCAGCCTGTCCAGATCCCTCTGTAGAGACTTCCTATCCTCAAGCAGATCAACACTCCCAGTCAGCTTGGTGTCATCTGCAGACTTACTGAGGGGGCACTTGATCTTCTTGTCCAGATCATTGATAAAGAGATTAAACAGAACTGGCCCCAATACTGAGCCCTGGGGAACACCACTTGTGACTGGCCACCAACTGGATTTAACACCATCCACCACAACTCTTTGGGTCTGGCCATCCAGACAGTTTTTTACCCAGCGAAGAGCACGCCCATCCAAGCCCTGAGCAGCCAGTTTCTCCAGGAGAATGCTGTGGGGAACAATGTCAAAGGCTTTAGTAAAGTCCAGGTAGACAACACCCACAGCCTTTGCCTCCTCCACTAAGCGGGTGACCTTGTCATAGAAGGAGATCAGGTTAGTCAAGCGGGACCTGCCTTTTATAAACCCACGCTGACTGGGCCTGATCACCTGGTTGTCCTGTACATGCTGTGTGATGGCACTCAAGGTGATCTGCTCCATAACATTCCCTGTCACCAAGGTCAGACTGACAGGCTCGTAGTTCCCTGGATCCTCCTTCTGGCCTTTCTCGTAGAAGGGCATGAGATTTACTAACCACCACTCAACTGGGACCTTCCCGGTTAGCCAGGGCTGCTGATAAATGAAGAACAGTGGCTTGGTGAGCACTTCCGCCAGCTCCCTCAGTACCCTTGGGTGGATCCCATCCAGCCCCATAGACTTGTGTGTGTAAGTGGTGTAGCAGGTCACTGACCATTTCCCCTTGGATTATAGGGGTTTCATTCTGCTCCCTGTTGCTGTCTTCCAGCTCAGGGGGCTGGGTACCTGGGGAACAACTGATCTTACTGTTTCCCCCTCTGCACAATGTGGAGCCTTGGGCTCTTGTCTCTCTTTGCAAAGCTCCTATCTTCTGTTCATCCTCTCTGATGCTACTGTATGCTCAGCTCCTCTGTTCTTCCTTCAACTGGTTGCTCACCTGACCAGGGCCCACTTCCAGCCAGTGACACTGCTGTAGCCCCAGCTGTGTTCTCAGGGAGGACCCAGCGCTCTTTGCAGGCGGGGACCTGTATGGCTGCAAGTTCCTTCCACGGTCTGTCCAGAGGTGGGCCCCTCACAAATGTATTTCATATCTTCAACTTCCCACATGAGGGAGATAGATCACGTTATGCACATAACTGTAGACAGTCACCTCACAAATACACTACCTGCAGTGACTTGCCGTTGCGTGTCAAAGGGACCTCAGATTTCTGCTGTGTCCTCCTGCCCCTTTTCCCCATGTCTTCTCATCCCTCTAGTCTGTTCATAGCCTTGGCTTCTAGGAGTGAACTGAGTTCAGGCAGGCAAGGACACTTCTGTTTTCAGAACCACTGTATGTTTTACAGCTGAAGTTTAATGACAGTAAGTAAGATACAGGGATGCTGGGAGCGAAAAGAGTTCTCAGTTCATACACCCATGAAGAATTGAATTCCTCTGCATTTAAAAGGTTGCAACTGTGTGTTTCCTAATTTTCTGTGTTCCTGGCCAGAGATCTCAGGCTATTACTTGCAAAAGCCTTGAGAACTCACACTAAGAGCAATGGGATCTGCATTTTTGCATATGAAGGGTATTCATTGCGAGTACTTTGAACAAACCAGATCCAGAATGCCTCAGATTAGGCAACCAAAATCAGCAGGTATTTTGAAATGTATTCTCTGTGTGGAGCAGTCCCTCAACTACAACAGCAGTAAAATAACTTGCTTTGTGAGACACGTACGTGCACTGTAGTGAGGGAAACTCCTAAGAGATTTCATAGCTCTGTCTTCAGAACAATATATAATAAATCAATTTGAGGGCCACACACTGAGTACCAAAGGGAAAACAGTACTGAATTGTTGTTCATTAAGGGAGCATCATTCATCTGTTGCACCAATGGAGGCAGAGTGCTGCTGAATAAAAAGCCTGTGACTATATTAATGATGCTACAGCTTCTTCTAAGGGTCAGTGAAGCAAGAACATGACTTCCATGTTATGCACTGTGGTATTAGTACCTTATGGAAAGCTTAAGCTAGACATAAACTTCCCACCACAGTTATCATCAGGAAAGTTTTTGCCTTTTTGCTGAATGCAGACCAACCTCATACCCCTTCCTCAATATACAGCACAGCACAGCAACACCCTACACTGTCACATTTTTAGCTGTTATTTCAGAGTTAAGTCACTAATTGTTTAACAGCCTTCCCTGCTTACCACTGTTTCCCCATTCGTTTTCCATCCTTCATGTTTTAATGACCTTAATTCATCTGAGGAAGATGATGACAGTGATGAAAGCACAACTATTCAAAAGGAGGCAGTAAGATCGTCAGGCTTGTCAGCTGGAGGAGATGCTGGGTTTTGGGGGGCTAGCATTTGTGGCTTCGTGTCTGTCAAACTTGGTCACTTTTATGAGGCTGAAAGCCTGACAACCTTTTCTGCCTTCTTGCTGCGTATGCTTACACTTCCGTCATTGTCATCATCTTTCTCCAACTTGAGTGAATTTGAGTTGTCTATCAAGGATGAAGGATGGAAAAAGGAGGTAATGATGACAGTTAGCAATCTGAGACAGATCGTACTGAAACATCTTCGCTGCCAAAAAGCCAGCATCTCCTCCACTTGATGATTCTGACTCTTCAGCTTCCACAGCATATACACTGTCCTTGTGTATTTAAATTGTCCTTAAGTCTCCCTTCTATTACATTCTTTCTTATGGGAAAAAATGCTTTGCTGTCAGCTGACTTGCTAATCACTGCACTTTTTAGAAGCACAACCTTCACGGATGGAGGTGTAAGGTTGTATTAAAGTACCCAGAAGGGTAACTGCTTTGTGATGTTGGGGTAGATGAAGATGGTGTTACACTATTATTTGTTGACAGCCTCCTAAATCTGCTGATTCTAGGAAGTAAGTAATCCTTTATCACTTGTGGACCAGTTCAGTTTAATTCATCAGTGAAGGTGGTTTCAGCTAATCTACTTGACTTTGCCAGGGGAGTAGGGAGCACTCTTACACATACTTTTGCAGGAACCCGTAGAAGGAATGACCTCCAGATGGTGGGCAGTGATAGCCACACCTAAGGGCAGTACCACTAGAGCCGAAAGTGGACAACTTCCTAGGAGTTTCTAGCAATGATCCTTTGAAGTTGGCCTTTTCTACCAGTAGGGAGCAGAATAAACTACAGAGGGAACAGAAACCCAGTTCAGATGATTGTGTGTTTTTTCTTAATGGATTCGTAACTGTCCAATGACAGGAACTGAATGCCTTTACCTGCTGATATCAGGTATCCAGCTATTATAATGAGTGTTACAAAGACTCATGAATCTGTGTTTCCTTTAGCACTCGAGATCACAGTGCTGTGAGGTCTCTGCTGGCTCCCTGTTCTATGGGATAAAGAGGTAATATACATTGTAAAAGTCTCTTTCCAAAACAGAATAGTACTTTATTTTGGGACACAAAAATACAAGTAGGAGAAGCTACTTCCCATTGTCTTCATACCACATGTTCCTGGAGAACTCAGTATTTGTAAACATTTCTTTCTCCAATCCATATTTACACAGGAGAAATGTAATTAGAGGTTAGGATAAAGAGGGCTCTAAGCAAGCAAAAGAAGCCAGCGAAGCATTAGATCTAGCTTTAGTAATTCTTGCTTTATTTCTTGTTCCAAGAAACAAGCAACTGATTCTTTACTGATGTTACACCACAGGAAGGGTGCAAGAGCAGCAACAGAGAACTTGGGCTGATGTCAGTGTTTTCCATGACAATGGTTTGCTTGAGGTAGTCTTTCTAGCAGTCAGGTCTTATTGCAAGATTTCATCTATTACTGGTGAGAAAGAAAAGAGAACACCCACAGACACTCTCCTCTGGGAAGTGGGCAAACTGATGGTCTGGTTTTCTTCCAGCAAATAAACTAACAGCAGCTAGGTTTCAGTCTGCTGTAGAGATTTCTCACAGGCAGATTCTCCCTCAGTGGAATTAGGTTAACTCTTTTTGCTTGTTCAGTGTTTTCTTTTTAAAATTGCATTACTTTATACAGGAAATGTTAAGTATTTACAAAATACTCCTCAAAAATGGCAAATTCGACATTTTGGACAGGGACATACAATGACCTCTGAATATCTAGAGTAACAAGGACTCAATTACTTCAAATTACGAAGAGAAAAACTTTGAAAACATGGTATCCAAGGTTATGGATAGTACGATGTGGATGCCTCTGAGTAGCTCTGCACGGAGGTGGTTCAAGCTGAGCTGATCTTTTTAGTGTTAACTCTGGATTAACAATGCTATTTGGAAGTAGATGTTGTACAGAAGCCCTTCTGTCTCTTCCTCATGCTCCTCAGTACTCCAGGGATGATTTATTGGTTTATGCAGAATCCCAGGCTAGGGCTGGCTTAGAAAATCACACGATGGGGAGCATGAGTAAATAAGCCTTCTGGGAACCTAAAGACTAAGGGAGATGAGCACCGAGGTCACTTGTGGGATGACTCTCTCCTAGAGTCCAGCAGGGCTGATGCTGAGACTGACCTATTAGAGCCCAATGCAACCAAACCAGACTCATGCAGAACCCTTCTGCACAGATAAAGCTCGTGTCTGGAGTATCCTTCTCTTGACTGCGTATGGAACCAGCTCAAGGGACAGCTGGGCTAAACCTGTAACCACAGTGGTGCTGAAAGCCAAACAACTGCATTAGTTCATGTGAGTGCTACACCAGTTAAGTGCAGCCAGAAATAGGTTGGCTGATAATGATACTAACTCTGCATCTGGGACATGGTTAAAACCCATACCACAAATAACCCAAGTTCAGTGACAAGTATTGCATATTTTTCTGATGAACTTTAAAATATTACTCATGTTTCACTGAAGTTCATGCATGTAAAAGCTACAAAGCCAAAAGACTTCCATGTTCTAGGAGAGGCCAGAAAGAGTTACCTGAAAAAGCAAGACACAATGACATCAGCTTTATAGAGATATGTCAAGAAAGAATGAATATATGTGTCAACTCACCTCTTAATTATCTTTGAGTAGTCTCTCTGAGTTGTAGATTAACTATACCATAGACAAGTTGAAACTTGTCAGATTGGCTGAAACTACCAGGATTTATTAACTTAGGACAGAACTGTACTAGCATGGCTACGCTGCTGACAGGGTGGGTTTTCAACAGGTTAAACCCTGGAGCTCCAGAGACCCACAAATGATAGCCCAGTCTTGCCCCATACTATTCTTCTCGAGGTGTTTCTTCTAATAAGAGCTTAAAAAGACAGACTCTATCTAGCTCTTGTATATGAACAATACGTATCAGTAGATGAAGAGGAAAAAAATGATCCTGACCCAAAAGTTATAATGGAAGAAAGTGAAAGACAGGCAACAAAGGATAACCAGGTAGAGGTGTGTTATTTTGCCTTTTTTAAAAAAAGAAAAAAAAAAAAAAAGGTAGGGTGGAAGAAACTGTGAAGCAATGAGAAAGAAACTTCACACGTTTTAGGGCTTTTTCCCTATAGGACTGAAAATCATTTCAAGTAATGTTTGATTCCAATGGAAGGCCAATGATTATTAAAGGGAAAAAAAAAAAAAAAAAGCCTTTTATTTTTTTCCCCCCAATGAAATAATTTTTATTTAAAGCAAACTGAACTGCTCTAATCTTTAAGAGAAAACCCATACTAGGGACACAGAAACTGATGTCCTTCCACACACCCATGAAGACCAAACTAAAACAGTTCAGAATGGTTTGTCCTGAGATCATAATCTGTCGTGGTTTAACCCCAAATGGTAACCGGACCAGGCAGCCGCTCGCTCACCCCTCCCCTCTCCAGTGGGGTGAGGAGGAGAAATGCAGAGAGAGAGAGACCTTGCGGGTTG
>KL287950.1:53090-54438 GCA_000699545.1 Podiceps cristatus | reverse complement strand
ATACATATACAAATATATGTACTTGTTACCATCTCATTTTGTACTTCACATTATCCATAATGCAAGTAACTATTTTTCTTAAAGTACAGTATAAAAAAATTGAAAAGAAACTGCTGTATTCCATTATTCCACAATCAAACTCAACACAAGGCCATAGCTTTCCTTAACTTCCTTAACACAGCACATCCTTCCCCACTGAACTGACCATTTGCTTTTTCTGAAATCCTGTGTTACGAAGACAACTGGAGGAATAAAGTTGTAGCAGAAGGAAGATGGTATTTAATTTAAAGGGAAAGTGCATCAGACTTCAAAGATAGCCTAAAATGGAGTCAGCATCACTAAAGTGGGAACATGCTGAAAGCAGGTAATGAATGGGAGGCTCTGATTAGCAACCCTTCTCTCCCCTTATTTCTTGGACACTAGTAAAAATTTAAATGGAGTACTTCTGAGCCAGGTTAAAAACCATCTTCTACAAATAAAAACACAAACACAAACAAGATGCATCTGACTGAATTTTTCTGAGTTACTTATGACTAAATCAAAGCCACAAGCAAAGAAAGGATTTTTATTGCTGAAATTGAAACAATCAAATTTCCGCTTTTTAATTTAAAAAAAAAAGCAACAAAGCATTTGATTAGGAAATCCATTGTTCATCACATAAAAACATTTTAATGAAAATATTTTCTCCATCTTCTCTTTTGCTGGCAGAATCCTAAATTAAGGCTAATGAACTCTGGCCTAAAACTGGAACTGGATATTTCAATCTGAAGATCACCTATAGGATGCTGATACCTCTGGATACTTCAATGTTTAAACATAACCTGAAATGCAATAAAAATAACCATAAAGTCCTGAAAAAGGTACAATCACTTCAGTTAACATTCCAAACAGCTTATAAAGAGTTAAAAGCAAACACAGGCTATGAATACGCTAGAAACAGAAATGCATAAAGATCTATGCGTTATTGAACTATGTTACAACACACATCAGCTCTTTATTATAGATGTATATTAATAGTTAATTAAATCCTCAATTATGCATGCAAATACACCATGACTGTTGTACTGCTGTTGGTTTTTTTTTGTTTGATTGTATTTTAATACACACGTATACAATTTTCTTTGTGCACATATGTGTGTATGTGTAATGTAAAGAACCCTCTGGGCCAGTTCTGGTAACAGGTTCATTCTTGACACAAAGATCTTAATAAAACTGAATACTTTGTGATTTCTTGGTTGTTAATGGCTCTCCTCATGAAAACCAAATCTTTATCTTGCTCATTAAGAAATTGCAGATGAATAGCCAGCAGCTTATATATGTTCTCTTTTTTTGTTTGTTTCTTTTTGTG
>KL287950.1:35590-48090 GCA_000699545.1 Podiceps cristatus | reverse complement strand
TGTATCATTTGCTTGCTGAATGTCATGTATTGAAAGCATTATTCTTAGTAATTTAAGGGTTTTCCCAAAACTTCAAACTTCAGTTCAGTAAACACATTTTATCAGGTTCCAAGCATTGGGGAAATTCTTGTTTAAATCAATTATGTAAGATTATTTAATGCCATGTTGCATTTCCAGGGCCAAATTCATGTCACACATAACTATGTAAAAAGTAAGTTTAACAGATAAAAAAAGCCAATCTGCAAATAAAAAGAGATTCAAGGTTTTATTTTAGGCTGCATTTTAAGAAGATGTTCTCTTAGACAGAAGTATCATAGTATAAAAATAGCCTTAGACAACAAGAATAACTCATTTCGGTATGTTCTTCAGCACATATACTTCAACATGCATTTAAAAGGATGTATTTTAGCTTTACCACAGCATATGCTAAACTGCCCTGAGAAAATATTGTATTTTTAAAGAAAACTTGCAAGAAGTTTAGACTCACTATTCTGTTATGAAGTGCAATGTTTTAATGAAGAGCTTTTCTGAAAATCTAGAGAATGGGAAACTTTTTGTATTTGCTTATAAATAGTGCCTTGCACGTCATTGGAGACAATTAGTTTTCTTAAAAGACATTGAAAGGAAAGGGGTTATTTTTTCTCTTCCTTTGATATGCTGCAGATTAATATAAGGATATCTGTTATTTTTTATACTACAAAGTCCTTACCTGACACAATAGTTACATATGAAAGTAATATGTATTACAGATTTTTTCTTTAGAAAATGTACATCTACTAAGAATCACTGAGAAATTAAGAAGTCTTTATAGCTACTTACTAGCACCAGTGTTCAATTCCTAGAAATTACTGATAGATTCCTAGAGTGGTCTTGCTGATAAAATTGCAATGTGTTCTTCGGACCTTTGCCAGACTAAATAAGGAAGCTACTGCATATGGGGTGGTAAGTCTCCTTCCAGGGTTTGTGCAGGTGAGTAGCCATGCACTACCTTCCTAGAAGGAAGTAATCACTTCACAAATCCACAACATTTTTCAGTACTAGGAATACACACAGGTACAGTGGATTTTGGTATTATATATCAAATTGCAAGGATTTGTTCAAACTTTTCACTTCCTACCTACCCTTCTAAAAATGATGGGGATTAATTGTAATTAACTTTTCTTGCCAAACAAGAAATTTCTTAAATTAAATTCTTTTACAAGGGTTAATAACATTTCTGATACAGGAGAGATAAAAATTAATAATTTGTGTCTTGGAAAGGTATTTTAAATTCTTAATTAGCACATACTGTATACTGCCCGTCTATAGGAATTATTTGAATTTTACACACCTTTGGTAAAAATCTTCAAATACATTCATGATCGGATCTTCTTGATATTATCTGAAATATGGTAGATGCTATTATTAGACAACTGAGAGGTAGACAGATCTGCCTAGCCTGAATTTCTACATTACTTATTTTCAGCACAGGAAGGTTATACTCATTGGAAGAATGAGGTATACTAATCACAGAAGGATTTACTTCAGACTGCTTATACAATGCAAAGCATCTTCATGTTATGAATATTGCTAATAAGACTGCAAGAACTTTGTTCAATACAAGATCTTTTTAGTAGGGACAGCTGTGACAGGACAAGGGGTAATGGTTTTAAACTAAAACAGGGTAGGTTTAGATTGGATATAAGGAGGAAATTCTTTATGATGAGGGTGGTGAAATACTGGAGCGGGTTGCCCAGAGAGGTAGTGGAGGCCCCATCCCTGGAAACATTCACAACCAGGTTGGACGGGGCTCTGAGCAACCTGGTCTAGGTAATGGTGTCCCTGCTCACTGCAGGGGCTTGGACTAGATGGGCTCTGGGGGTCCCTTCCAACCCAAAACATTCTATGATTCTATGATTAAAACTGAAGTATGACAAAAAGTGGTTTTCCCACTTGAAACTCAGCTTAAATTTCCCTTTGTCTTAATTCTGTCTCATTGCTCTTGTGACAATCCATGTACTTGTATAGAACATCTTTGCGTCATTGGTATTTGCCATTCAAACATGTATGGATTGTAATCAACCTATTCCCATGTCCCTGTCCTAGTGTTTCAGCCAGAATAACAGAATAAATATAGTGAAAGATTTTAAAGAAACATACATATGAATACACATATGCACCTATTTATATCTGAAAATCATCTAAAACCATATCAAAATCTTCTAGAAAAAGGAGAAAGAGGGAGAGAATTACAGGTGATTCCTCATCAGAGGTGTGGAGAAGGAGGTGGTTACCTGTTGACAGCTAGCATGAGGAAGTAGAGATGTACCAAATTTTTTCTGATGCTCTCTCATGCTGCAGATATCACTCTGTTAAATAAGGACTATGAAATATAGCGAATCCTTTGGTCTTCCACTTGATCATGCTAACTCCGGACCCGTGTACTGATCCCATACATCTGTTCTTTGAAGGCAGTATAATTTATAAGGACAGAACACACAACAGTAATGGATTCAATTTGAAAAATTTAGTCTCGATTAATAAATCTTTGCTTTGCTTCAGATTTATTTTTTACTGATATGTTACTGTAAACCCAGTTGCTGAAAACATATAATATTTCCTTTGAATGACAAATAGCAGGAGATACTAGAAGTAAGCATTTGTCAAGGACTAGCAATAGTTATTTTATTATGGTGCTAAAATCACTGCCGCCTGACTCAAATCTATACTTCAGCTATAAAATTAATGTATCAACTGTGTCTTAATGTTGCTTCCTTATCAGCAACCACTGTGTATCAGTAATATTAAAGATTGTGATAGGTTTACTTACAGTAACCCGCTAGTGATATTTTCCCTTGCAAACTTAAACTCTTCACTTGTTATTTATCTGGATATTTTATTGTTGAGTATGATTAAGAATATTTTATCTTTTAGCCATTCATAATTCATTCCCATAATATGTCTCCTTGTAAGATAACATTAAAGGTCTTCCATTTTATACCAAAGTTATCTTTTTCAAAACCTGGAATGGACCCAGTTTGTATTGTTCTAAAGAAATTATTCATCATTAATTGTGACCTAAATTGCTGGTTTTCACTGTTGAGTCTTTGTTAGGCTAGGCATGGACATGAAGATGACACATACGTGCTATACATACATAACCAGCAGAAGCATGTTGGTTTTAATTCCATTGGACCATTTTATCATGCTAATTTTAGCTTTGAGGGCACATTTTTTACTTCCACAGAGGACCACTTGCTGTAAATAAATCCTAACCTGCTATATTAAAATTGTTGTGGTAAGCACCTACATAACTCTCTCTGATCTTCTGAGATCTGCATATAGTGTCCCCTATGGGGAAGCTGTGAAGGCAATAAGTATCGAGTAAAAGGAAGACCAAAGTCAAATCTAAACATGTCTTCCATTTCACACAGTACAGACATCTTCCATTGACCCTGGTATCTTACCAAAAAGGAGCCAAGTAAACTGGAGGATGAGCCACTCTCCAGCTGTGAAAGTAAGAATAAGTAAGCTCAGATAAGGAGATACCTTTTTCAAAACATTTAGTAAAAACACCTGTTGCTCGATCAGGAATCCTTGTTGTAACCTTTTATATCTGGGAATTAAATCTTATGTCCCAAAAAAGCTTCAACTGGTGCAATGCACAGATTTGGGTTGTCTACCAATTAAGGTATAGTTATGAACATCTTCTGGCACTCTTCAGTTTTACTAGCAACCATACAATCCATTTCAAGACCTCTGTGTTCTACATTAAATCGGCAACTCAACAGAAATGCTCAACAGAAATGCAACCAAATTTCTGCTTTTGGCCAGTATAAACATTTGGCTAAACAATGAAAACTGCACTAGAAAACAGAGCTTTGGAGAAAAAAACAAACAAACAAACAAACAAACAAACAAACAAAAAAAACCCCAAAAAAACCCAACAAATTCTGTGGTATAAACTCCACATTTCTTACCATAAATTACACCAACGTTTTAATTCTGTGGTTTTCAGGACTCAGTGCAGAATTCACCTGCTGCACTCAGCCTTCTCTCATTAAAATTTTGTCCCACATATATGCTCCATAGAACTTCTATTGGAGAGTAAGAAGTGACAGATATTTTACCCTTTAAGTGTACCACAATCTTAGCAGGGAGAAAAGTGTGAAGATAGAAATGCAAGCAGGAAATAGGACAGGAAGACAGATTGATAACATAGCTGAGCTGTTTTCATAATTAAAAAAGTAGTAAGGACTGCAGTTTCTTTATTGTTTGTCCAGACTGAACAAACAAATCACATTCTTTGCATTATAATATGATGAATCTGGTTGTAAACAATTTTATTTTTTTTTTTTGATTTGTATCTTAAGCAAAGAAACTAATTATTCAACAAAGTAGATAACACATTCAAAGGATAAAACTTGCTGTTAAAGGACAGCTATTTCCTTTCTTCTCACCTGGACCTGCGCTACTATGGATACATTTCACATTCTGAAAAGGACTGTAGATCTCAATGTAGGGATTGCTCCTTGTATTTCCAAAATGAACAATTTTGCTGTAGTGGTGACAGGAAATGCAGTTGTGCCATGACTGGGTCACCCAATGAGAACAATACAGAAAAAAAGATTTGAAAACAGCTCAAGAAAACTAACTAAGAGTTTGCCCCAAATAAGTGTGGGCATGTGTGTTCACTCATACCTGTGTATGTGAGTGTTTATTCCTGACCGAAATAAAAAAGAAACTCTCCATTTGCTGTTTGGAAAAGTATGTGCACGTGTGGTTTAGCCTGTGTGAAACAGGCAGAAACCAACATGTTTAGATGCCTCCATGGCATCAAAATTACTACCTCCATTTCAAGCAAAGAGTAAGAGATATTTCCACCATGAGGTGTTCGTTTCAACTCAATGTCATTTTATAAAATGTCTACTGGATTTAAATTTGTTCATCAATACAAACACTAATTGTAGATGTAAAGGCATTTTCTTATAATGAAATTGTCGTGACATTAGCCCAAAAATGTATCCTAAATCTCATGCCAAAGAAAACCTCATCCTTAAAACCCAGATTCTTCTGAGAATCCTCAGAGAGGAATTTAGTTTAAATTATTATTATATCACTTAAATTTTTATACCTCAGTTCAATAGGCTCATGAACCTATGGGTACAATGGAATTATTTATTAATTACACTATACTGAACTAACTTCCTCCTATCCTCCCGCTGCCTTTCCCCTAGTTTTAAGACATAATCTTGTTTACTTGAAGTGTTTCTCCACTTTACTGTAAAAAAATAATCAAACAATAATACAATTCACATATTTTAACTCCAAGTCAAAATAATGGTTTTCCCTTGTCATTTTCAAAGGCCAAAACCAGCAGATGTCTTTTTAAATGGAGAACAGTGGCTGATGTACTTGATGCACAATTATTTCATCTGAGACAGTGCACTTCCATTTCTACGCATATGGGGAAAAAAAAAAATCAGGATAAACCACTCTTATCTTTACAGCAATAAATTTCATTGTGTTTATCTCAAATGTACGTATCAACTGTACACACAAATGCAGGGTAGAGAAGCAGGGAGTATAAAAAGCAAGTGCTACTGGATTCCTTCATAACACCAGTGGAGAATCATTTCTTAAATCTATTATAGCTAATACAACAGCTCAATTTTACGCCACTTTAGAAGACAGTTGGAAAAGTTTTAACTTTATGAGTGGGGGTAAATATCAAAGCCAGATATGAAATATTTTAGAATAAAGGCAGACAAAAGCATGCTCCTTGCTCCTGAAATGGTGCTCTGCTGACGTGGCAAAGCCACCCATGAGCATACATGTGAACCATCTTTGGGACTCCTTCTACCAACCAGCAGAGCAGCTGCAGTATAGTACCCACCAGTGTTTGCACTTTGGATTCCCCTGCTGATGAATTTCACTGAAACCATTAACATTGCTTACCCGTTGCTTAGAGCACTCTAGTAGCATTGTGCCTGTTATGCCATTTCTGATGCAGCACAGATTTTAAAAAATTTCCAATTATATATTTACCCAATAATTTGCAATTACAGGCGCTATTGTATAATTATGTAATTATGGACTTTTAAAGATATGAATTGTTCCTTCCATTGTCCATCAAGAGCTGTAATGAATGACGTTCAATTGCATAATTAACATATGTTTATAATGTGTTATTTACAAGACAGTTGAGCCTTTCTACTTTGTCAGTTTTGGCCAATTTGATCCACTAGATGATACCCACTCTCTGCAGAAACTCATGATCTATCTGAGAGCAAGGGTGCTGAGGACATATGTTCACAGCACATAGAGTCTCAGGGGACTAAAATTTTTTGAGAAATACGAGCTGTTTTCTAAACTTGTGTGTGCATGTGTGTGTGTTTGTGTAAAGCATAAAGGTAAGTTTAGGCCAGATTCTCGTATTCTTCATATTCTCTGTAAGTTTGTGGATCTCCCTTGAATTCCTCATTACCTCACAAACACAGTCTTTCAAACGAATTTTCAGAATGGGTGTAAATCATATGACTTGATTTTTTTTTTTTTTTCCTACTCCTGTACTTAAAAAAAGAAAGCGATGGAAGGTGGGGAAGGCATTAATTCTAGACAATGACAGTGGCAAAACCCTTCCTCTATGCACAACGGTGCAGAGGGGATAAGTTTTGTACTTCAAGCACAGAAATTAATATTAGCTAATCGGTCTCAATAAGGGTCAGTAGCAACAGCTAAGAGGACTTCAGGTTTTATTCTAATTTCATTGTCCTGCATTGCTCTTCCTTTAACTACAGTTCTTAAACTAGTTTGCAGAATGAGATGTAAAGAAGAGGGAGTGCTCTCTGTCTGCAGCTCCTGTTCTAATTTGAAGAATTTGTGTGCCAGACAGAGAAACTGTGTCATTCTCAGAGCGCCTCTAGCCTGTCAATGGGCAGGTACTTGCATCACACTCTGCTTTTTCACTTCATGGATATTCTGTTTCTGGTTTTCATTTTGTTTTCCTTAATATAGATTTAAAAGTCGCTAGCTATACAGCATTGCATGTTTTGCTTCTTAAATATGGAGAAATAAGAGGGTACCCACGAGAAGAACAAATTTCTGATTAGCAGATCATCTATTTAGCAATAAAGAGACTTTCAACTATTCCTTTAAGTTACATGTGACTTTTCCCACATATTTCTATAATTTTTTTCTCATTATTTACATATACATGTGAAAAAAATGTTTTTATGTATTGTAATGACATTCTGTGGTAAAACTACACCTAATAATACTTGCAGAAGAAAAAAAAAATAACCTGCCTTGGGTTCTAAATACTGAGCACAATTCACATTTACTTTGGTAAAATGGAAAAATCCCTTCTTGGTGCTTGATTGCTGTTTAGAAATTGTTGCTTTGAAAACAGCATACAAAATGTACAGAAAAAATGAGAGAATTTTGCTTTTTAAGTTACCTATTGCAAAATATCTATCTTGAATTACTGCAAACAAAGGGGAGAAGAGTACATTTCCTTACTAGCAGGGACAATCTACAGCATTTTTATTTACTTTGTAAAAAAAAAAAAAAAAAAAAAACAAAAAAAAACAAACAACACAGCAGTTTTATTGAGTTACCTTGAAGAAGGAGTAAAAAAATCATGACAAACAACTGATCAGTAATTTGCTACTACCCAGCATACTTAACATCTAGTTGAATTAATCATTTTTTATCTGGTCTAAACTAGCCCTTTTAAAGATGTATCTCATGGACACTCTTAAAAGGTTAAGTATTACTGTGCTTAACATCATTTTATCATGATTTGCAAATAATTTCAAATAATCACATACTTTAAAACTAAGATAATCTAAGGCAGCACCCACTAGAACCTGAATAATAGCTTAGATTTTGTACTGACCTCAGTATTCTGCAAGAAAATATTCCATATCAGGTAAGTAAATATATGCAAGTGAAGGAGATTAATTTAGACTTTTCATTTAATAAAATTCACAGCACCTTGTCATCCAATTCATGCGTCCAAAAATGTTATACCAGTACTTATGATTTCAAGTACAACCAAATGAAGAACCGTGAGATTCATGCAGGAAGCTCAACTTTGATTGAATAAGTAAAGAGTTGTAGGGCTGAGGGAGTGGTTTACTTCCTTTTTTGAAGGATTTAGTAAATCAGAATTTTACCTTTATTAGCCCTGTGGGAGTAGGGACTGAAAGTCCTGAAGCTTCATTAATTTGTGCTTAATAAAATTCTATTGGCAGGAAACACAGCCGTAAAAAGCAAGTGTGTGTCCTGATGTGCATATTTAATATCAATTTCTTCATCTTCAAAAGCTGTCTCTGTCTCAGGAGCATATTACAGGCACAGACAAAGAAAAATAAATATCAGAGATTACTTCCAGTGTGAACTGTTTTGGGGAAGGCAATAAGCATTGCCAAATGGCGAGCTGAAAGAGATACCAACGTAATTCAAAGCCTTCAGAACTGATTATATATCAAAGTATTATACCTTGATTTCTCCTTCTATGAGGCAGAGTATTAAAACAAGGCATGTGATGCACCCCTACAACTGACTCATGTTGTCTTAATGAATTAGAAAAGTGGTTTATTTATTTCTACAGTAGCTTACTTATTGACACATTTTTGTGTGTGTGCAAAAAGTAATTTCTGGTTAATACTTGAACCATCTGTGCTATTCTAATCCTAAGCTTCTTAGTCTGTACATATAAAAAGACTTCTATTTTGTCTTTAAGGGGTCTTGAGGAGTTTTGATTCTGCTGAAATTTTATTCAGACCTCTTATGATTGTATGTATTTTCAACACATTATGAACTTCTACAATAAAAACAGCACATGAGACAATGTGATACTATAGGTAAAAAACAAGTGACAATATTAAAATCAGCGGACTCTATTAATAAGATCAAGCAAAATCAATGGCAAAACCAAAATAGCTATTAGCTGTATATAATGCATTATACAGCATGTAAGCTGTATACCACAGTAAGTGGTATATATAAACATTATCAGTTTTCTGATACTTCTTCCTAAATTACAGGAATATTTAAATATTTCATATTTGTTTTGGTTAAATGTAATTTCCCTTGTGTTTTTATCTTGCTTTGCAATTTAATATCGTTGCCTTATGCTTCAAGGTCCACCCTAAAGTACTTCTATTTAATATTCTTGCATTTTTTTACTACTATGATGAATTATTTCTTTCATTAAAACCAAAATGAAAACCAAAAAAAACCCCACAAAATGCAATGTATTTCAAAGGACGATAATAATTCATGAGTATTATGATTCTGCCAAATGATATTTATTCTATAGGATATTTTGACCATGTAGGTTCTTCATATGCACTGCTTTCCTGACATGAACCTGCACCATTGTCTACCGAGTTCTGTTCTGACTTACGTAGATTTAGGAGACATGATGAAATTACCTTCTTCAGACTGCATTTTTTGCTACAAAAGTCATCAAGCAGAAGTATCCTGTGATTCAGACCAAAATTAAACCATGATTTCATCAATCTGTGAAACAGACATAAGCTTACATTGTAACTGGGACTAATATTTCTAAAAAAACATCCTTTTTAACAAAACTGAAAATCAATAATAAGAGAAGTTTCAAAATTGACACTAGTCTTTTGAGAAACTGGAAATAGATCTTCCTGTCAAAGACTAAAACTGCTCTCCTCTGTCTAGACTGCACTGGGAGCAAAATTATCAGATTTTCATTTCCTCAATTTCACTCCACAGTGGTAAAACGTGCAAGTATTGATTCAACTGCTGAAACAAAAAGCAGGAGAGCTCTTCACCTCAGCAGGGTCAATGGGTTTGTGGGTGTCTAATTATACCTATACAGGGCATATAAATCTTTCTACTAGTCATTACGTGAACGTAAGAGTCCAAAGGCATCATTAGAATCCTTTTAGCCAAACACTCATTCTTCTTTTGTTTTATGAGGGGTCAAAGAAACGGGGAGTTAATATTATCATGGCTCATAGATTATCAAATTTGTGTTCGAATACAAGAAGATATGCTTTGAAGGAAAAGGCTATGCGGCTACCCATGCATGTCCACTTACAGGTCTGAGCTCTGCCTGTAAACACATGCTAGCTTCTTCTCTTTTTACTGTATTCGATTGAGATACGCTGTAATGTAAACAGCATGACTGCACAAACATTCAAATTAATTGTGGTATGTTACAAATACAATGTTAGTAAGGCTTTTGGTGAGTAGTAATTTCTTTCAAAAGCAGAAGAAATGCTAAGAATGTGCTGGAAGTGCTAGTTGTGACAGAAGTACTAATCTTATTTTTCATCCCTCTGTTGATTTCACTATAATCTTACAAAAAGCTCTATCTTTTATTCCTCAGATTTACTGAAATGAGCTGATTCATTAAAAAATTTAATATTGCCAGTGCATTAAAAGAATTTTAAGAGTAAATAGAAAAAAAAAAAAAAAGATGGCTATTACTATTAAGGAAGTGTGCTGCATAATATTATATTGTATCACATTGTGAGTATTGTTTAGATGGTTTTTAGGTTGGGTAACTATGACAGTGAGAGAATAATATTTCTGTCTTAGGAAAGCTGTCATATTTTGCAAGCAGATTACATAGATGCTGGGTCCTCGGCATTTTGAACATTAGATGGAGTTAGAGTGTTTCATTTTATCTATGAGAGTAATAATGAGATCCCATATCAAGAGTGAAAGTGATATTTTTGAAGTATTCTTTTACTGGGAATTCAATCTTTATGTTAGAAATTGACCCACCTACTTGATCCCAAAAGTTACAATAAGTGTTTAGCCCAGAGTACCAAAACAAAGAGATAACAACGCTTAGTAGTGAGGAAATAGAGAGCAAAGCTCCCCCCGGCCCCCAACTCGTTCACATTACTAAAAAGGAAACTACCTTTCTTTATAAGATGTTTCCGGCATTATGTTAGGGAAAGTCTCTAAGTTCAGTGAGACATGCTAAAAATTGAAGATAGGATGATATGATGCATTTATCCACAACAGCAAGAAATGAGCTTGTTGGCCCGGTCATTGATCCTTTCTGTCCTTTAGTCATTATGCTTCTATGCAAAGTACCTTCTGAGGTCTGGTGCCGGTAAAGCAAAGGGTACATGGCTGTCTGACTATGTCCCTTGGCTAAAAATGTATCTGTGCCTCCAGTCCAACCCTCCTCTGCCCCAAGCTCTTGTCAAAACAGTAGACCCACTGCAGATGGACTGGAGAGAGCAGGAACAGTACTGTAACCCATGAGGAATCAGAAATCCTCAAAACTGAAAAGTGGGGAGAGTTTGTACATTGATGTCAGACAGGAAAAAAAGGGCATATGGAGGTATGATGCATCAGCTGAACTTCCTGCTAGCACAGGAGCTTAAATGCCTTTAGAGCTGTGCTACTAGTGGGTCCTGTGCTCCTTCCTTGAGGTGCACCTTGAGGTGCTCTCTTTGCCCCAACTCCCTGTCTCCTACCCCTGCTCCTCACAACAACCCCTCCCCTCCCAGGTTCAGCATGTAGCCCACCTGATGATGGGAGCACCCTCATCACACCAGGCCCCTCCAAGACATCCTGTGCAGCTCACCGGTTTGGTTTGAGGGTCCCTGCTGCTCCCCAAAACCATTTCTGGGGGCACTGAGCTGCAGCGAGATCTGTAGCGAATATTTGGATTTGTGTCTAATATTCCTGCTATGGACGTGGCCTCACAGCTGTTTCTTTGCCAACACATGCTGTTACGGGGCTGGAGGGGAGAGAGGCGCGCAATACCCTGCAGATGCAAAGCGAGTGTGCTGCTTTGATCGATGTCTCCACGGCTGCCTCTCCGTACACCTCACCCACTGACCCGTTTAACAGCTAGCAGCAGTAAGTGCTAACCAACACGGGAGAAATGACATCATACCTCATCGCTCAGTCCCAGGCACCGTGCCTATGTGAAGCAAATGGGACCAAAGACCTGTACGTAAATTATGGCAAACGATTTGGTCATGTGAGAGGTTTGGTCTGCTCAGGTGAGAGTGGATCGGTGGCCAGGCACCGTCTACCTACTATAAGTAACTGCACTGGGACAGAATAAAACAGGAGCTGCAGTAAACTAGGACAGTTCTCAGCACCCATATGAATAATACAGGAAAAAAAGGAAAAACATTCCCTTTTTTTCTATTTTGTACAGAGACTTTCATCCTCCCAGGCATCTGATTACTGGTTAAAAAGCAAGTGATCCTTGAGAAGTTACAAACTCTCTACAAATGTGAAACAGAAATAGATGTATATATGGATTTACAAAGTGTAGAGAGAAGCAAATACTCCGTACTAAAAGCTAAAATAAATGGAGTCATTGCTAACACCATCAACTTGGAACGGTAGTGTATAAAGTCATCCAACGGAAGAGAAGCATGTAAGAATTAGCTTAGGAAAGCAATTTATTTTCAATATTAATGGAGAGGATCAGGTAGGATAGAAGGTTCAACATAAATAAAAGTCATATAACTACCAAACTACTTATTACATTT
>KL287950.1:22448-32869 GCA_000699545.1 Podiceps cristatus | reverse complement strand
TATGCAGTCCTGCACAGGCGTAGATTAAGTATGTGCCTAATTACTTGCTTTTGAGTTTAGTGGTACCCAAACATGTCTCAATGCTGCCCTGAATCATGGCCTAAGTGCATAACTTCAGCAATCTAGTTTTGGCCAGTCATTATATGCAGATTGTAAAGACTTAATACATGTAACTAGTACATAATGAGCACAATCATCATTAAAACTTCGAAAGAAGGGCGCTCTGTGTATAACGTATTCAGGACTGACTGCTGGGTTTGGTGTTTTGTGTCTGGGGCTTTCAGTCTATTTCAAGTGAAAATATATAATTCCAGGCCACTCTTCCAATACATCACAGTCATTTTCTGCACTTTAGTTGTTTTTCTCTCCATTTTTCCCACAAAATAAAACATCATTACAGCAGGTTTAAAGTGCACTTTAGTGCCTGCAATCTTCCCATGCTATTCTTTAATATTTCATCATTAAATACCAAAATAACCTGATATGATCCTAATTTAGTGCCAATTACACTGCATTGATCAAAGTGACCTTTTCATACTGGAGCACAAAAATCAATCCCGCTGTACAACAAATGTCAGGGGGATGAGAGCAACATATAATCTGTGACAATCAAAACATTACTTACAAATGAAATCACCAATGACCTGCATGCCAAGGCAATTTCTGCATAATGTGCACTGGTTTTGTTTGCAGCTTTTGTTGGGTCTTTTTTTTTGTTGTTTTGTTTTGTTCCCCACTGTCTGCTGCCAGACATAGTTGTGCTATTTCACAGTTTCACTGACAATGCTGAAAATGGTCAAAGCTCTATGACTGGTACCAAAATAACTACACAAAGTGAGTATAATCTGTAATGCATCTTTAATGTTCAGTGAAGTGTGGTTTTCTGTGGACCCAACAGTCAGACTGCTTTCCAACAATGCTCCCATGCCGAAGCTTGGTGATATTCCAAAATGCAGCCAAATTGAGTAGGTCAGATGTAGGCTGCTCAGAGATCCTCACTGTTCTGCCTTCATTCAGTGATTCACAAACCAGAGTTTGACTTAGATACTAGCTCTGGGAAGTTAATGACAAAATTACAGTGACATTAATGCTGTCTGGACTTTACCTGTTATCTCTATGTCAGATTTAGGGTCCAAACAGGGAGACAATTGCCTGCACAAACAATATCATCTACCAACTGTAGCCAGTAGACACTTTAACTATCTATAGCTATAATTCATAAAAGAAAATTTACTTTGGGTCAATTTTGAGGGTAATTTTTTTTAGCTGTCTTTTAATCACATAATAAAGCTATCTGAACTTTAACTTGCTTTGAGTTCCGTTCATAATTAATCAGGGGTGATCCCTCCACTGAAAAAATCCTTAGCTACCCCCAACAAGATTTAAACCAATTCATGAATCTGCAATACAAGACTCAAAGCTACAAAATGATATAGTTAAACAATGTTGTTTAAATCCACACTTTTCAGCCGTTCCACTGTTGCGAGCATGTCACAACACAAGAAGATCTGAAACTGTACTTAAACTGTTGGGGTCTTCTTTAAGCATGTAAACTCTTGGGGTCTTGGGGTCTTGAAGTATGTGGACCTCCAGCATGTAAACTGCTGAGGTCTTCTTTAAGCATTTAGCCCTACAGAAACAGCTGGGACTCCTCAAGATGAACATACATCTCCTCCAGCACCTGAATAAGACTTACAGGATTTGGGAGCTGAGATCTGCCAGTGCCAGCTTGTGAGGTCTTGGCTGAGGAATCTAATCTTTTTGTGTATTTGTTGCTTTCCTGTAAAATAGAGGTGGTATTTATACCTCACTTTTTTTTTTTTTTTTTTTTTTTTTTTTTTTTTCATTTTAGATCTCAGCTGGATGCTCCTGGATGATAACTTAATGAGCAGAGCCTGTATTTTAAATAGTTGTGCCATGGCCTTGTTCAAGATAAGGAGTGGGATCTTGAAACAGATTCAGTTCAAATTCTTTGAAAATGTTTCACCTTATTTTGCAAACATGCTTGGTAAAGGAACAGCTCTCAAGAATTGTGGTAATTCCCCAGGGCTGGGTTTTTTTTGTTTGTTTGTTTTGTTTTGTTCTGTAGTCCGTTCCCTAGAGAGAAAGTGTTCTCATTTAAATAATTTATCCACAAGAAAAACCTCCAAGGCCTGGGTATTTTCCCTGCTCATGCACACTAATCTGCTAATCAACCAAGAATGAGAGAGCATGGGAAAACCTAACTCTTAATATTGGTCTCAAAAGTGCTTGTTCTTCCAGATGCTTTAAGTTCAGATCCAAAATAGACAAAAAATAATTAGGAAGAGAGATTCTCGGGGTTTTATCATCCCTATTACTGTTCGGGGGGTCACAAAACATTTCCTTTTATAGCATTTCACTGATAATGAGACTGTACAGTCTGAGATAGGAATATCTAAAAAAGGGATATCTATGCTTTCCACCTCATAGGTGAATGAAACCTCTGGTGCAGGACTTGAGAGTCTCAGGGAACTCTGCATCAATGTTAAAGAGCCCTTTTGGGCCCTAAAAAAAAGTTATAATTTGGAGGCTTTCATATGAATTTGTAATTTTTTTCCTTGCTAACTTTCAATAGTATTTGTTAGAGACAGTACGTGTTTTACTTACCAAGCTGATTAAACTACGGTTCATTTTCTTGGCCATATAACAAGAATCTCTTGTCTTCCTATAAAGTCCATTAACAAACATGATTTATGACTGACACTTCCACAACTCTGTACGTAGCCCTGGTAAGAACTAAATAATATTGAAGACCTAGTTATGAACCAAATCCAATTCTTTTCATGCTGATGCAGAATTAGTTTCAGACTAATGTAAAGGAGCAGTATAGGCAGACTGTTAAGGTGACTCCCTTATTTTTAACATGTTCTCCAATGCAATTTGCAGCTTAACAGCCTCACTATAAATGATGTGATTAAGTTTTATACATTTCTGTATATTTGATGTATTTACCCAAATGCAGCTGTCATTTTGTATACTGTTTCAGATGTTTAGAACTGAATCAATTGTTTGGAGTAATCACAACTTTCAAAGACAATTTTTTTTTTCAGTGTTAAGCTGGAATGCACACATGAGCTAACAAAGTAAAGATGAATATATAGATCTGAAGAAAACCAATTATTTCCGTCACCATTTGAAAACTGTAAAATATATTGATCATTAAAGAATCAGCTGAACAGATTCATTAATTTGTCATTTCTGGTGGATGTAATAAATTCAATAATTTGCACTACTACATTCAAAATATTGGTCCAAAATAGCTGCCCCAACTCAACTTCTTGCATGTCCAGCTCATTCTTTAAAAAAAAGATTGTTACTTTCTTTCAGCAATTACCTTGAGCCATGAGTGCAAATGGTAGACGATTTGTCTGCTGTAACCAAAACGGATCAGTGTTTTGACTGACTTCAGCATTTTAATAATAGATACCTTATTATATTAAAGAATTATAAATAGCAATATACTTCATAATAGACCATGTAGGGGTCAGTGTAAAATGCATAGTTTATTGAATAAACCAGGATTATATATATATATATATGTGTGTGTGTGTGTGTGTGTGTATTTATATGTCTTAATTTATAGCTTAAAATATAGAAAGTAGGTGTCTCAGGTACAAAAAGCTTTTCATTCCATAATGAAATATAAGCAAAATTGCATAAAGAAGCAGAAATATTGTAGGTTTGACCAATCAATATTCAGAACAGCTTATCCCAATGTCTAGGCTCTTCTTTAACTTGTTTCTGACCAGACTTGACTAATATGTGCACTCATGTCTAAAACATAGAGCAAACTGTGAATTTAAATGACAATTCAAGGCTAGTTCTGAACTCAGGGCTGAAAAGAAAGTTCATCAAATAACAACTCTTTAAATAACAGGAAGCAAATGAATGAATTTTATTTTTTTTTTTTTTTTACATTAAATAAATGTATATGACCCTTACACTATAATACATTATGTAGCTTACTTGAACATTCAACAGAGCTTTGAAATACTTGAGCCGTGGATTGCCAGTGCTGCATTCTACTGTCTTGGGCAATACATTACCACTATGCTGGGTAATCTTATCTCAAGAGCTTTTAATTTTTAGTATAAGACATACTTAAAATTATTAAATTTCTATTGATTCTGAATGCTACAATTTCTATGAACATCTGATTTCTTTCTTATCTGTATTCTTCTAAATCTATACATTCAAATTGCATTCAGAAATTTAATCCTCAGACAGTAAAGAAAACTAATTGTTTGTCTACTGTGGTTATAAATCATACCTTATTAGAGAAAACCAAATTTTCTGTTATCCCAGAATGGAAAATTATTAACTTAATTCTTTACAAATTGCACAGGAGATAATATCCAGTAATCCATTAAGAACATCTTAATCAATGTCTATCACTGTAATGTAAAGCACACCGACAGGAGTATGTGTATTGCTGATTAAGAGTACCGCTGTAGCGATCTATACAAATTTCGAAGAACTTGAAATTAATAGATTGCTAATGTATCAGACAACTAACTTGATCAAAGAGGAACAGCTAAGGTATTTTGCATGTGTAAGAATCTGAGTAAAACTGTACTAGGACCCATGTGTTTTAAGGTACAATAAAGTAATATCTCACATGCAATTAGAGAAACTAACTTAACTTAAAAACTTATTTAGAAGTTTACAATTTACTCGGCCCAATCTAAATGTTGTGTGCTTCAGTGGAAAGATTCTTACCAACTTCACTGGGCTTTATGGAAGACCTTTGCAGTTTGGTATTACAAAAAAAAAAATCCCACAAATAGCATTTTAAAAATAAGGATAGCTTTAACAGGAAATGAATAGGACCTGTCACACTTATACTTTTGCTTTTAAACATGTTTTGGAATGAGTTTGCTGCATGTGTATTTATACACTAGAAAATCCTGACTGACCTGGAGCAGATTAAGTGATTATAGTGTGCAATTCAACAAATTCCAGAAACACGTTTCAAGTCCCTGAGTCACTCACATGCTGTTCAACTGTTTATGCACTGTGAAAAAATGCTGTATGACAAGCATGCAGAATGAAACTATTCTTATCAGGAGGGTAAGTAGTTACGTGTGTCTTCTGCTAAACTGACCTCCCAATCTATCTCCTGTCCCAGCATATATTCTAAATAATAGTTCCTTAAATTCCTAATGAGCTACAAGTAATTCAGGCAGGGAAATGAGTCTTGAATATTTTCTATCTAGACCTTTTTTGCAGCTCTAAAATAATTCTTCCTTTTTATGAGATATCACTTGTATCAGGAAACTGCTGTCCCTGAGCACAACTAACTACATTTCCTTGGTAAATGTAAAAAAAATGTTAATTCCATGAAATGAAGTAATTTCCTCCTTTCGAGACAAAGGGACGGTACTTGAAAAAGTCTCCTTTTCAGTCATACAAAGTCTTGTTCTAGTCTGAACAGAACAAGCTATTGTAGGAGTTCCATTTGTTTAAGAAAATAGGTCTAAATTGATTAAACTAATCATTTTATTCTAACTGCTCTTTTTAAAGACAACTGCTGATTGCATGCCCCTTTTGTAGCTGTAGCTGAGCCTGAGATGGTACAAAATAACCATCTTGCCAGTTGTCACAACTATTTGCTCATTCCTTAATTAAACATAATATATAAAACCGTATAATTTACATCTAATTGGGAAACATCTTCTTTAGTCAGAAGGCAGCATGGTCTGATGGCGTAAGTAGAGACTTGGGTGTCAACAGGTCCTGAGTTATAGTCCAATGGTACTGGAGAATCATGTTTGGCTATGCAAAGATTACATAATCTTCAGGTTTAAGAATCTCATGTACTTACGGAGGATAATTTCAGTTAACCATTGACTTCTCGAGTGTGTTGTGCGGGTTGGTTAATGTCTGTGTAGTGCAGACCTTAAAACAAAATAAAAATTTAACACTGACTTGTAGGAGCAGCATGCTCTTACATAACCGCATGACCGCAACATTGTGGTAACTCTGACCTTTAAATAAAGTGGAAGAAGGCCTGTAGCTGCAGGTTTGTCTTAATAAAAACCACCAAGCAATACAAAAAAAATGTGTTTCACAGTCATGGTGTGGTTTACCACATAGTATAGTTTTGCTGAGTTTAGCAGGAGGTGAATTGTAAATATAATAATCAAACTCCATGAAATAACAGGAGCAGGTTTAACCAAGGAGAAACGAGGAGTCACTCAAACATCACAACTATGGTTGTTGGAAGAGAGGCATAGGGTTTAAGAAGTCCTCTCCACACTGTCTGAACACAAATAAAAGAGTGTTAACTGAATCTCCAGCAGATCTGACACAGGCTCACAACAAATTCAGAAATACTTATTTTAATTGAATATCGGTGGGGCCTGGAGAATGAGCATATGGGTTTATTCAATTGTTTCTGCAAACACCTTCACAGCAAGACTCAGCATCATTATTTGACAAAATCTGCTGCTGGTAATTGAACAGGTGAATGAAAACTGCGGTGGCCCTCACTCATTTATGTGTCAAAGTAAACTACAAGTATGAAGGAAAACCACTGTACACTAACTTTGTATATATAGCAACTCTGCTCTTTTTTTTAATGGATGTATTAAATGTATACATAAAACCAGAATATACATTATTCGGTACAGCTCCAAAACCAACTATTTTACCAAAGGCAGAAGATTTTGCATTAGCAGAAATCAGATGCTAATGAGTCATTATGTAGTGTAACAGGCTAAACTTTTTTTTTAGGTATTCAGTATACTTTCAAAACTTTATATTATCGTGAAATCTCAAACCACTCTTTAAAGTGTCTCTTTCTTCCTCAGAAAGACCCAAAAGGAGGAAACTTTAGAAGCAAAGGAACAATCTATTATTATTCATGATCTGGTATACCTATTATCAGCAGTGCACTTAACTGAACAGGCCAGTATCCATGCTGCAGTCTAAGTTAATCTCTCGCTTTTCTGATTGAGAGCTCTTTTTCTCAAACAAAGGAAAAAGCATTAAGGTAAAATATGCCCAAAGGTCCTTTTATTGCATATAAAAATTAACCAGGACCCTTTTCCCACACATGGGAATACACATGCTGTTAAATTCAAGACAATGAAAATGACTGCTTGTGTACTGACAGGGAAGTGGCACCTGTATTTTGGGGATAATATCTTTCTCATCATTAGACTAAAGCTTTATCAGCCATAAAATTTTTATATTTTTCTTTTTTTGACACAATATACATTATGGTTTGCACATGCTTTATGTCTTGGTCCCCAGGCATGCTCTTTCCAAGAAGATTTTCTGCAGCTAAAGAGAATTTGTCACAATCTGGTAAATTTACAGAGCAAACCTCTCTTATGCACAAGTGTTTTATGAGCTAGACAGTTCACCCATATCCAGAGGGAATGCAGAATACTGCAGAAACAGAATCTTCTCCATACACCATGCCCTGCCCACTCTGAAAATTAAACACTAACTAAAGCAAGGTGTAAAATTAGGCAATTAGCAGACCTCTATGCCCTGCAGCTTGGTCCTGTATTATCCCGCATGCCATAGCATGAATGAAACCCATTACTAACTCGAGTAGGTGTGCCCCACATTACACATACCCATGCCTCATTTCACTAGAGGTTGCCAAAACTTCTAGTTACCAAAAGTCACAAGTTTTCAAACCACCACATCAGTCTCCTTTGAACAGGTCACCAGGCCTTTGACCCCTGTGCAAGTAGGAGTTGGACCTTTTGCTGAGGACAGGTACCGATGTTGAAGAAATAGGACTGAGAGGCGGACAGAATATGTTTTAGATATAACTATTACACTGGACCCTCATTTTGTCTTTTATGCTCCGCTCCTCTACTCTTACTACACATAGCTAAAGATCCAAGCTGGAGAATACAGGAATGCTGAAGACAAAAAAAACTAGCATTCATGAAGAGATATATAATACACAATAGACTGAAACTAAATTAGAATTTAATTGGAAAGAAAACATAAGGACAAATCTCCTTATTCAAGATATGACCATCAGGGGTTTTAATTGCCAGATTTTGCCTAGTGCTGTGTTAAGAAATGCTCTTCACACCCCGCCCTTAATCCAAGGAAGTCCCTTTTTCAGTTCATACCTTGTTATCAGCTGATTTCTTCCAAGTAGTCCCTGAAAAAACTTAGCTGTCACAAAAAAAGAGCTCTGTAATGGATGGTCCAAAAGCAGCACTAGTTGTTGGATGTGATGCAGCTTACTGCAGGCTATTTGGCATCTTTTGGGACAGTTTTCCCTGCCTGCTAACCTACTTCCTAGCAGCCAGGACCCTGACACAAGGGCTGGAAGAGGGGCTGGGAAGAGAGGAGCTATGTGCAGCTCAGGCTGCATCCCCATGTGTTGATGCTCCTTGCAGCAGAGCAATTCAGGCAACTGTGCAAGCTGGAGATTATTGTTGCTGGTTTCTACATCTACAAACAACTTCACCATTATCTCAGTGCTTTGATAATACAAAATATTAAAAATCTGTGAATCATCCCCCTACTGCCTTCTAGGGCAAAATCAAGAGGAAAACTGAAGAACTGCAGAAGAAAAATACACAAATATAAAATAACAAAAATAACAGAAGATTTCAAGTTCTCTTTTACTTGTGTGACTCCTGAGATTTACATCCTATTTCTCCAGTTGTCCTCTGTGGCTATGAGTGATAGACCTTCTCTCTTTATAAAAGTTGTAAGTTAAAGTTCTTTCCTGTTTACTGACTTTGAAAGTAAAAAAATTGAGAAAACAGCCAAGCGTTATTAAACTCACACTTTAAAAGAAAAAAATCAGAACCACTGATTATTTTTTTTAATTCCAGCACAAGTTTTATATGAAAATGCCCTTTCATTGATGGGAAAACATGTAATTTTCCTGATATTTCATACACATATTATTAGACTTGGCCAGGAATTTTCTGATTAAATTGATCCATCACATTCAGATCTTTTCAGTAACATATCCATTTTGACACCTTTTCATTCAAAAAAAAAAAAATTATTTGCATCTTCAGAATGGAAATTCTGGTGAAAATACACCTTCAAAAACACAGTGCAATCAACAGACCAGCAGAAAAAGCCCTTGGGTTTCACCTGGAAGATTTGGCTCCAAATCAGGCTTTGCGGAAGTCAGACAAGAAACCTGAATCTACATTTTATGCAAGTGTCTGAAGCCCCATCTCCAATGAATGAGCAGGTTTCTCTCTCTCTTTCTATAGAAACACTTGTCACCAGATGCTTTTGAAATCCATAAGAATTTAGATATTTCAGAAGTATTTGTAATTTTCTTGTAAAATCAACATGTAAGACTTCCAGAACAATGAAACTTTTTAAGTTTCTGATTAGATATGTTGAAGTTAATTAATTAGTATCTTTCTCAAGTCATGCAGTTTGCATTCTTTCTGGGTTGTTCCTAGAAGTAAAGGTAGGTAAAGTCTTATAACTACTGTGATGATGGAGAATGGAAAAGCTGAATGTGGTGTTACAGACCAACACATAATGAAGTCACAAATTTGCAGAAACCTTTACCTTTTGGAGTATAAAAATCATTACAAAAATCTACATTATACTACTGTAGTGTCAGAGCCCAAATTGTTCCATAAAATTGTGGTTTTTAAGTATCTGGTTGCGCTGGGGGGTCTTAGTGTTGCAAACATCGACACTTTATATTTAAAAATTTAATGGAATTAAAAATAAAGTTAAAATCTGCTATTTCTCAATCATGCAAATCAAGTTTCAACCAAGTTAGTGAGAAATAGGAATAGAAAACAGAAAGAAATGTTGTTCAAACCTAACAGGTGAGTGAAAACAGTTTTGATTGAATCAGCTAGATACAATTTCATGGCTATAATCTATGTGAATAATATCCTCTGTCAGCATTAGTCTGGCTACAGGTGGGTCAGTGGAACAATGCCAGTTGTTTCCAGCTGATGATGTGAATTCACTGGTCTATTAAAATTACAGTTTTGCGTTCTTAAAAATCATCTATTGAATGCAGACCAAACCCAGGGAACAGCTTAATTAGAACCATAACATAGTTTGGAAGGCAAACGCTCCTTAACGTGAAAATCTCTTTTCGTCCTATATTTTGTAATTAAGTGGTCACCAGGCAGTCTACATTTCCTTTAGACAAAAATGCGCATGATCTCGCACAGTAGTAAGCTTGAGTGGAGTAATCTGAGGTGAGTAACAAGGGAAGATAAACTGAGAATGAAGCATAGCGGAGGAAAACAAATGAATTGCTTCTCCCTGACTTTACAGCCTGCGGTGAAAGCCATGCATCCTGCACTGAGCCACCCCTTCCCAGAGGGGTGGGTGACGGGCCCCATCGGAGCCCGTCTCCCCCCGCCGGCGCACCTGCCGGCCGTGCCGGCCAGGTCCAGCTGACGGGCCTGGTGCCCGCG
>KL287950.1:0-18066 GCA_000699545.1 Podiceps cristatus | reverse complement strand
GAGAGAAAGAGAGAAAGAGAGAAAGAGAGAAAGAGAGAAGTAAATGAATCAATACAAGACTGAAAAATTTTTTGAAAGTTTAACATCCTGGTATACTGAGGTTTTTATGTGTGTGCATGTATGTGTATGCTGCATGTACATACATACCTCTCTCTCTCTACATATACCATTTGTATAACTTTATTTTAGCTATGTCTTGGAAAAGTTTTGTCTGGAGTGTTGCAGTTTCTGTCCACAGGGAGTATGAATGAAGATCTTTAAAGACGTAAATGTCTTACTGTTATGTGGTTGGCCTGCATCCTCTGTTCTGACCATCCATTCTAAAACCATCCCCTTTCAGATATGGCTTAGTTATTCTAGTTCTGAAGTCATGGCTCTTCTCTCATGATGGTCTGTCTATCCAGCTCCACATGTGGATAAATCCAGCACTTCCAAAGAGAAGGGGAGAAGCATAGGTATTTCCTGTGGTTAAAATCTTTTGACTGGGAATTGATCAGCATCCCAGTAATATCTTATTCTCTTTCAGCTGTCCAGGAGCCAAAAAAAAATAATTGGCTTTATTTCTCTTAAAATATCTAAATAAGATGAAACATGGACTACTTCCTTAATGTGGCCATATCAAGATTTAAAAATAAATAAATAAATAAATAAATAAATAATCCATGCTCTTATTTCCTTAACAAGTCTTGTTTAAAAATTGATTAGTGTATGTATGTAATCTAACAGTTCTCTGTTTTCAAGTATGGTGATGAAGGAGAGAAACCCTTAAGTCTTCTTTCTCCCCTCCTCCCACAGTCATGAGCACAAATAGTACCTATCGCTTTTCAAAACTCCTTTAGTGGACTGCCAGCAGCATGGCTTTTGTGTTGTACCTGCTTATACTGCCTTCATGTTAGCATACCCTGAGTGCTTTGCTATTTAAAGTAAAACTAAAGTGACAAAATCTCACTTTTGGTACTTTCTATATCCGCACACAATGTTATTTATCAAAATCTCTTGAATTGTGTACAGTGACATTAGTCTTTCAAGCAGGAGAAAATTGATTAAAGATTTGTTTTTATGGGAAGAACAGATTAATCCTTCAGTAGTGCAAACCATAACACTGTTACAGTGTCTGTGGTTAGATGTCTGTGCTTGTCAATGTGTATAATTTTGAACATCATCTAATTGCAACTTTAACTCTGCATTTCTTGGATGAAACTGTTTAATTTGTGCACAATAACCATTTCATAGACCCTAACATTTTTCCTACATTATTATATGTACTCTTAACCACAACAATGTGGTTTTGCTTCTCTGTGACATTTCTTCCAGTGAAAAAGTACCAAATGAAAAGTCCAGTGAAAAGTGCCAAGAAAAAGGCAGATTACAGGACTAACAGAAGTGGTTAACTGATTTCAGCTTAAACCAGTGAGCTTCTTTTCACCATCGTCAATGTGGATGCCTACTGAGAATCTCTATTTTCTGGTGAAGACCATGTATTGGTACCATTTATTGGTAATTTTTGTCCAACACCCACAGTTTGTCCTCTGTTTTTCTGTTCACTTGGAATAAATACATCACAAGAAGTCTGAAGTTTTTAATGACATCTCAAATGTAAGAGCTTGGAGGAGCAAAACCACACCATCTGCTACCTACCACTCAACTCCCCCACTGTATAAGTGACACTTTGAATCTGCCATTAAAAAAAACCAAACAAACAAAACCAAAATAAAAATAAAAAACCCCAAAGTTACAATTTACAAAGAAAGCCAATCAATAAATGAAGTGTCACCAATCAGCAGCAGTGCTGGCAGGGTGACATTCCATTATCTCGCCAGGCACCTTGCACTCATGCATAGGGACCCATGGAGGGATGGGGTCCGTGGCAGATACACCCTCCTCCCCTGCCCTGACCCCACGTGCCCCTTCCTCCGAACCCGCTGCCGGCCCCTCATCTGGCTGCGGTTTCGTCCCGGCGTGCAGGTCGGAGGGGCTGGCTGTTGTGACGGCGCAGTGTCACTTGGGCTGGGTGACAGCCAGTTCTCCACAGACAGCGCTGTCAGAGAATCACAGACTTCCACATGTACGAGCGAAATTAACTTCTGTTAGTCTGACATTTTCCACAATCAATACTCACAGGGTCCTTGTCTCTGGGATCAAAATTCATAAATCAAAAGCAGAAAGCATGAAATAAGGTATTTGATAAATCCATTAACTGAAGTGGAAGTGTACTTCTGTCACACTGTTTAAAGACTACAGTAGCGCTGGCAAAAGGGGGAGAAATCTAACAAACATGTTAAGTGAAGTGCTGGCTTCTGTTTGTTTGAATATACGGCTCAATCTCACCAGCTGAAGGGCTTTATGCCGAGGCAGCAGACAAGTCGGCTTCCCTGGACTCCACGCTGTGCATGCTGCCTTCAGGAGGCAGAAAACCACCAACTAACCATTTTCTAGTGGACAATCCTCCCGCTCCAGAGCAATTCAACTTTAAGAGAAAATGATATTGCCAAACTAAACACCACTGCAAACCACCTGGAATTCACTAAAGCTGCATGAACTTAATGTGTGGGTCATTGTTTTTAAAAGTTACATGGAATTCCAAAACACAGATAAGCGCAGAGAAGTCTTTTGTTACGTTTTGCAGACCAAACATCCAAGTGCCTCCTGAAGTCCCAGTGACTGCCTGCCAGTACCATTGGACACCCAGGAATCTTTGAAAAAAAATCCGTCCTTAACACTAAATCAATTTATTCCAGTTTCACTAATGGCAGTTTCCAGACTGCAGGCAAGGATGACTGTAAAAGCCAACAAAGGCTGAAGAGCAGCACATGATCTCCTCCCTGTTCACATGCACAGAGAATAAGAGTTGCAGCCAGAGGCTGAGGGCACTGGAAAGGTTATTTGAACTGTAGTATCTTCTATAGTGATGTTTAACATGAAGAAAAATGCAAACAACTAAGTCTCCAAAAGCTGTATGCCTCCATTTCTCAGCTGATAACTGCAAAAGGTTCTAATAATAGTCCAAGGTGACAAAGAGAAAGGTCTAGTCTTTATTGTTATTGAAATCTCTTACTATCACTTTACCCTGAAGCCCTTTTTAAGGGAACATTATGCTTTTAACACAGGATTAGCTTTTAGAATTCTTATTAAACCTAAGGTAAAATCAAACTGTAATATCAAGTCCTGTCTCCCTGCAAGTCAGTGGGGTTTGAACACAGGTGTAATCACACCTGGTGTCATCTGTTCTGGGTCTCTTCGTGACAGTAACTCTCCAGCAGCTAAAAATGCATCCCATGGTTTGCATACCCTTAAAGTTTATTATAAAAAGATATATCTGTATTTTCAGTTGTGGTTCATGATAAAGTGGCAAAAGTTTACATTATTTAATGGAACTACTTTTTGAAGAACATATCATAACTGTGTTTGCTGTGATTCAAAACAGCAATGCTTGCTTGATAAGGAAACTGCCTAATAGCAAAATCTTGTACCTATAATGTGATATAAAAGATAGCAGCAGACAATTACTTTCGTTAGACCGTTTCTTTATATCACTTCAAATACCATGACAATATATTTTCTTTCTTTCATGTTGTGAAATGAAGACAAACTAGCTGATTTTCCGTATAACAAAATCTTCTCTAAGCATCGTTTCTAAGTATAATTGCATGCTATCAATGAGCTTCCTGTTTTATAGGTTCTGAAATTATGAGAACAAAATTTTCAGCACATCTTGTTCCATATTTAGTCACTACCTATCAACGAATAGTTTGATTTTGCTTTTCTCTAATTACAAGCTAGTCAATAATTAGAGCAGTTTTTTTCTATACAGATCTTCTGTCTTCTAAATCTGTCAATAGTTGTGATTTTCTAAGAGTCTGAATGTACTGTAATAGACCAATGAGAAAGATTTTTTCTTTTTGCTGTTATGTACATTCAATAAAGATTTTCTCCTATCACTTAAAGAATCCTATTATTTTCTTTTCTGATCTGAATAATACAGATCCCCATGAGAAAACCCCTGTTAACAGAACAGAAGTCTGCATTAACGTTTAGAGAATAAAATTATTTGGCATGTCTAGCTTACCTGACTGTCTAGATGAAGAAAGATTTGTGTTTATAGTTATAGCATCACCCTTGTCACAGAGCCATTCTAAAACTAAAGAAGTTCTTAATATATAGGTCTCTGATATTTACTATTCTATAAAAAATCAACATTAACTACAGCTGGTTTTTACATCATTCAGAGAAGCTTAGCTGTAAGTTCTTTGGGATCAAATTTTTTTTGAATTCTATTACAAGCAACCCTATTTCTCAAACATATCTTTTTCAGGAATCGTTTCAGCACTTTCTCAGGAACCTTGTGGTTGCCAATACTGTGCCTTCCCATGGTGGGAGCTGAGAAGCTACAGCAGCTACTCATCCTTCGTGGCTTCCCAAGCAACAAGATCCCCACTCCTTTGAACAGTCAATCTGATTCTTGATCTGCCTGACTGGCAGGTGACTGGCAGGTGGAGCATCCTGGGAAGCTGGAGCAGACAGCCCATCCGCTGCTGGAAAGTCAGCCAGCCAAACACCATTTTTTATTTTTCCTAAAACTATTCTGTCAGAAATATGTGGCTTTTTTTCCTGCAGGAACGAAATCTATTTTCCATTCAGCTCTTTCCAGTAACTGCTACTGAAGAAGGAATACATATTACTGAAAGTGCTTTTACTTACTAAAACACAAACTTTAGTAAGTTCACTCTCAGCAGAATAAGAGAATTTACCTTCCTCAGCACTGTCAGCATACTTGGGAACTTGGAAACATATCCTGAGGTTTCTGGATCTGGATCCAGCATCATTCATTTTTCCACATCTCTCCAGAATAGCAAGGATCTAATTGAAAATAGAGTAGGAAGGGGAAATCATTCATAACTTGCTCTTTTTCTGCTCTCCCTGATGAAAAGCTAACTTCTCAGTTTCCCAGTTAAACCAATATGAGAAAAATCCCTTCCCTTTGTTTATATAAAATCATAGGCGTACAAGACACTTAAGTTTAGGGAACAATATGCTTCAGTGCATGGTTGATTTTCATAATATCTTCACGTCTGTATCTCTGAAGACCCACTTAGGAGAGTGTATGCACTTACTACCTAACAAGCAGCTAACAGATGGACATGTTTCAACATTAAACTTTAAATACCCCCAGTTTTCAAAATATATGTAAAACTACAGTGAGGTTTTAATTTTTACCAGAACTGCATCATTCCAGTAGGTTTTTTTAATCCTCTGTAAAACACAGTGGTCTGTAAATTTTTAGGCTATGCTCTGTAGAAAAGAAGACAAGTGACTTCTGTTAACATTATCCAGTACAACATAACATTCTTTAGGTACGGTATGTTAAACCCAGAAATATCCCAGTGGAAACTTACACTGGCCAGCAATGTTGTGACTGGAAGAAGCATAATTTGTCTTGGAATTTTAGAGCATGATCAGTCAAACTTTTTATAAATGCATCTCATAAACTCTTTTTTCTCTTAGTTTCTATGCCTTTTATGTCCAATGAAGAATCTTAACTGTTGCTAAGTTGTACAAGTAGACATCTACAAGCCAGGTTTTGCAAGTCTCTTGAGGCTTGTTCAATAAAACAGTGAATTCCTGCAACAGGAAAGATCACTTCAAAGATCTGGCACTACTGAAATATGAGAACTGACTAATTTAAGCTTCCCATTGTAATGTCCCATTTGTTAACAGAGGATCTTTTACTTTTCCTTCTTGTTCAAAAAATAACTAAAATATCATAAGTGAAATGGGAATAATTTATTTTTTCTTTACAAAAAACATGATAAAATTACACTGATAAACCTAGTAGCGACTTTTTATTACAAATGGCTTAATTATTTTTCTTCTGTTCCTTTTGAGCAAAATATTCTGCTAGTTCTCTGATTCTGGTACTGAATACTACCTCCTTCTAATAAGCTTTCTTTACTTTTCAAAGGGGAAGGCTCAAGTGCCCCTTTTTATTTGAGGGCACATCTACTAGTATGTGCTGATTATATATACTAAACAAAACCTTACAGAGAGTTATAGTACTAAATCTCTTTAAATGATAGCAATTGTATAGTATTGAATAGTATTTAACCAGTACTAAACATATACTTCGTGCTGAATTCTATACTATAATCCCAAGAAAATCTCTATTTGGCAACAACAATCACTAACATAAAAACATCTCTGCTTTGGTTTGCATTTTCTAATACGAATTACTCTATTACATCAAAGATAAAGTTAGAGAAGACAGATGCTTACAGTGCGTGTGGATGCTGAGACCTTTGTAAAAGTGAAGAGGAAAACAGGAGAGTCTTATTATAAACACAAGTGCAGAAGAGCTACAGTGGTCAGAGCATTTGTCACTGAAAAGCAACAAGAAGATTAATTAGGGGATGAGAAGATTCATGATGAAAGTTTGTGCCTCCATGTGACGCAGAACGAGTGTCCCCTCGGTTCTGGAAGCTCAGACATGAGAGAATTTTCTTCCTTTCTGTTCTAGGCCCCTTTAATTAAAATTTCTACAAAAGATAAAGGTTTAGGATTTTGATTTGTGATTTTAATGTGTCTGCTACTAGAAAGCAAATAAGCTCACCTGGTATCCACCCATATTTCTAAGAAGCTCCCTATTTTCCCTTTCTTTTTCTTCACACATACTTTTTTTTTGAACAGCTTTATGCCTCCATCATGCAGGAAAGAGGCTCCATATATATCAACTATCGCTTCCTCATGCTTCCAGTGCTTTCCCTCAAGTAGTCTCATCTCGATTACTGTGCTATTGGTCAGAGTAGACAAAGAGAACCAACATTTGAAATAAGTTACCCTCTCAGAAGAGTGTTATAGTTCACTACTCTTAGCTGTACCTTATAGTTACCCTAAAATTAAAATGTAATGTACTGGTTCTCACTTGGCAAGGAATATGGGAAGCTATGAAAATAATCTTTCATCTGCACTTCACTGGACACAGCTGTTCTACAAACATACAAGCAGGTCAAGAGCGTCTTTGGTATACTTTGCCTTTCTGACCTGAAACAAAGGGATAACAGTGAGATGTTATTTCAGCATTAGCAGTATTCCCTAGCCAAAGCACAGGGGTTACATCAATACCAAAATAGAGATATCTAGTCATTTAGGGCAAGACTGCTTTGTTTTCTTATAAGTCATACTGCATTATGACTTTTGAATTCTCTAAAGTTTCACAAAGCATGTTAATATCTTGTGACTATGGAAGTTACTTAAATACCCATGGTATAAAAAACCAGACAGCCCTTGATTGTCTTTACTTTGCCAGGAATAGCTTTCCAAAGGCAAGCACGAAGATTTGCACCTTTGCACAACCAAAACAAAGCTGCAAAGCTAACACAGGTCTTTCTTTGAAAAATTCTCTATCTCCTACGTGTTTTCAGGCAGGAGAGTGCCAGGCAAGCTCCAGGAAGCTCCTGCAGTTCCACTTTCCATCCTGCCCCAGCGTGCAGTGCTGTTGCCAGTCTGCCAGTGCTTACAAGGCGCATCAGGAGTTGTGATGCTTCATTACCTTTTTTACACATATACAGTTCACAGTTCTAGTGGGGATGAGAAAGCCCAAATTGGACATAGCCTGATGTGCATGAAGGTAATATGCTAGTGGTTCTTGCCTCTTCCTTCTATGCCTAAATGAGTAGCTGACAAGTTTGATGTCAGACTATTAAAAGAAGATTATAAGGATAAAGTATTTTAAGCTAGCAACAACAAAGTAGATGGGAGTCCGCAGCGTAGATGTAGCTGTTGCAAGCATCTAAACTCATTACCTGTTCCAGCCTCAGGCTCAAGCAGAAAGAAGGGAGGCTGGTAAAGCATGAGAGCTTTACATTTTTAAGTACTACGGTGCTAGTCTTGAATTTGAATGGAAAGCTGTGAAAGAGCTATGTGAGAGCTTTAACCAGCTGGGTATGACAAGCAGGAGAGGAGCTCCTCCTTACCTGCTAAACTGGTCACTAAAGTAAATTGGCTACATGAGCAACAGGCTTAGTCCCTGTCATTGCAACTTTCTAGCCATTTAATATCTACCTCAAGGATCCCTGCCTTTTGCTAGTAGAAATATTCCCATAATCACACACCAATTAGGTCTGGTTGGAAGTGAACATGATGCCCCAAAAAAGAGCAGGTTTTAATGTGTATCTGTTGCCTGATTCAGTTCCTCAAACTGAGACAGAAGTCTTATGTACAAAAAAAGGGACCATGGGGAGTATCCCAGTGCAGAAATTAGTTTTGGGAGCAAAGAGAGAAGGAACTTCTCTTGCTGGCAGAGCTTCTGCCTGTGCTTGCTAAATTACCACTAAGCTATCATCTTGTTTGTGCTCAAAAAAGCATGATTAGGGGGTATTCCTGCTCTTGACGCTAATCCTGAGCCCTTCTTTACAGCCACCTGTTGCTCTGCCATTGCCACAACGCAGGTCTTGAGTGCTTGCAGAGAGTGTCAGAACTCCAACGCGGGGCTGGGGTTTCAAGAGTGCTTCTGACTCTCATGCAGGGGTGCAGTGTAACATAACGCAGTTTTGAAATTCAAAAACAAGCTAAAACAAATGCATCTTACCTTACAAGGCCTTACTGCACACTAACTGAAGTTAGGATTTCAGTAAGAAACGGGAAAAAATTTGTGCTTGCAAGAGAACAATTTAATTCACTTATTGATGCCTACAAGGTAAAGTGCACTTTTCTCACTATGCTTATCTTGATAACTATATACTGACTTAATTTTTCTTTCTTTAGGTAGTCTAACATTTTAAAGGTATTTTCCAATCTGTGATCAAATATTTGTTTCAGCTGATACCCCATGAACCACCTGAGCACATTTAAATGCCAGCCACCACATAACAAACACTGATTTCCTGTTAGGAGATGAGGGAGCTGCAGCAGCTACGCTGTGTTATTGTACCATGGTGGCAGGCTGCCAATACGTTCATTCACATTTGTAATTTCTGTCACTTATGTAAAAGACTAACAATCATGTGTTATTAGAATAAAATATTTTGATAAAATCTCAAATGTTTATCCAAGATGGTTGTATCATCTTCCTTGAAATTCTGTGATGAAACATTCGCTATTACACAAACAGTAACAAAATAAACACAGAATAAATGCTTGGTTATACATTTACTTGTAAGCCTTTTTCTATGACAGGGAAACAATTTACTGGTTACAAAAAAAGCATCAAAATACTGTATGGTACTGGGATTTTTACATGATTGGATGACTGTTCTTTTAGTGAATTCATATCTTTTTCACAGAAACAGAAAATAAGTGCATCAAAATAGCAAATCTTTTGAACAGAGACTGTTGTAGATTTTTTAATAAAGTGACAACTTTCAGTTCCCTTGTAGACCTGCAACAATGCAATTGCCTAGAAAGGCTGCTATTGTTACAGCTACTATGTAGATAATGAATGAGTGCGACACAAGATACTAGTGAAGTGGAAATCAAGGGGTTGTTGGCACAGTCCCCATGTTCTCTTTACAGGACAATTAGAGGCACTCCTTGTTGTCAAAACACTTTTCAAGATTTAGTCACAAGTTTGAGGTAATCTACCTACGATTACTATTGGTGAACTCGATTTTCTAGAAGTGTGCAAGTGTTTTAGCATAATTAGTTTAAAATAACAAATGTTATCTATATTTATTAGAATTTCGTGACAAATAGAGATCACAAATTATGTGCAAATACATTTTCTACCTGTGTCATTTCAAAGTTTTCCTTGTCTATATAGAGAAATTCAGACAGTACCTAAGTGGGTTCTGCATATAATGGGCTGCTTGCAGGAAAAGAAAGGAGACTATATACTTGGGCAGTGCTCTCCTGGGTTTTGTTGCACTATATCATTGGTATGTGGTGGCATCTGGCATGCATGCCAACCCATCATTTATCACTTGCATCTCTCCTTTAACGAAGGAGGAGGAGGTGGAGTACAGTAGAGTGCATACAGTTCTGAAGCTGAACTCATTTGCACAATTATTTTATTGTTATGCATGCAATTATATTAAATATTAATTGGTTTACACCTACAATACACAAGCCTAGAAAACTTAACCAACCCCCACACACACCTTCCCTGTTCAAATTCTTCATTTTTTCCCTACTGCAAGGTCTATGGCTTTAACACATGCTATTACGGACCTAATCCTAAGGCTAAGAATATACTGGGTTTTTTTTGTTTTGTTTTGTTTTGTTTTGTTTTGTTTTATAAAAGAAACCTATATTTATCAGTCAAAAGCCATCTAAGCATCTAAGAATCCTACTATATTTTTTAGTCTTCAGTCTGTGGATGCAAGGGTACTTTAAAGCATGACCTTCAGTTGGGAGCCATAGCGGATCATCTCAGTGGCAACTCGAGGGGACCTTGTTTAAGGGTGTCCCTTTGTAGCACAGCATGCGTGCTGCTGCTGCACCCATTTCCTTTCTGCAGGGTAAGCTTGCCACCATATGGAAACCACATGGATTACTTAGTGGAGGTCGGGCTAACACTGATAGTGTAACTAGATTTTCTGTCTCAATTGTAAGAAGTTAGATGGAAAAGAAAATACACAGTACAACTGCAGGAGAGGAAAGTGGCTCTTTGTGAACCCTCCTTTGTACTTTAATACCAGTCTGAGCCGTCCATTCAAGGCTGAGTCCTGAATGGATATTAGCTAACCATTTTTATGTTAAGGACAATCAATTCTGATTAGTGGTTTCAGTACAAATGATGAAAAAAAGTCAAATATGGATACAAATTTTGTGTTTGACTTTCCTTTTTTTTATTTCTACTTGCACTAAAAGAACAGATCAGATTTCAATTCTAGTGATACTGCTTAAATAACACCATTTTATTTAAGGCCGTAATACCAGATTTACAGAAGGGTAACCTAGTTTCATCTTTCTTTCCCTGCAGTGCTCAATATTTTCCACACAAACAATCTAAGAAGTTGTTTGGCACTTGGAATTCAAATATATTACTTCTAGGGGCATGACACAAGAATTACAATCACAATTAATGGCATGTCAATACATTTTAAAGAAAAATATTGATGTCCAATGGGTAATCAGGCACTTACTAGATACTATGATCATCTTTCAATGAATGCCATCCATCTAAACTGGGCACTCAAATTACACCAAAGTTTTGGAGATGAAAGTGCGAAAAAAAATGTAGAGTAGCACTGAACTAGAACATACAGAATAGGCAAACTACTATATCTTGCAGATAACACCTTTAGGAAATAGTCTTGTAGTTGGTAAAAATGACAAAAATCCTGCTGGGTTTTCACATGAGTTGGAATGAGGGGGCAAACATCTTATCCTATTTTTTTCCTCATAATTTTCCAAAATGAAAAAAACACTTAAGTTTTTTCAACTCAGTGGCTCATTTTCCTCATTATATATCAATGTGTAAAATGTATCTATGTTTTCATATATAACATATGACATGTGGTCATCCTTATCATTCTCCAGTATGATTTCAAAACAGTTTTTGCTATCAAATTTTCACAAATAAAGAATAGCACTTGATTAGATTTATCAAAATTTACGTCTTTGATTTACAAACAGAGATGAATAGCCTTTAAAAACTTGGTTCTCTGGCCAAAGCTTTCACAAACTGGTCAGTGATTTCTGTGTGCTTTTAAGCTCTAAAGCTTTTAAGTCAGTGGGATAAAACCATTCCTCCTCAAAAAGCAACAAACACTTTCAGTAGGTAGTACCAATAGTTAGGCCAATTACTAGAACAAGCTGTTTCACATTCCCATGACAGAGGGTAAAAAGCACCAGCTATCCTCATACTCAATAAAATTTACTGCTGCATATGCCATCACACACCAGTCTATACTCAAGGCTTCATTCGTAGAGCATCACAGCAGAGTCATGCAGTCTATTTGTATTGTTTTTTTTCTTTTTTTAAATGCAGGTATGGATATGTTTCAGTGCATGGGGATGATCAGACATACTTTTCCAAGAAAACGATGAAATACTGTGATTATCAAGTTGAAACATGAAATAGGACATAGTGAAAGATATGATTATAACACAGTTACATTGGGCTCCTGGTGACAGCAATCTAATAGGACATAGTGAAAGATATGATTATAACAGTTATATTGGGCTCCTGGTGACAGCAATCCTTACCTTTTAAAATAATGAAGATGGTGAAAAGAATTCTGAAAAGTTCACCATATTCATGAGATAATGAAACCTTGAATGTAAATGATTCTGATTACAAATTATTTTCTTCTGAAAACAAAAAATCACTACCACCTATTTTTCAGTTATTTTTTTAAAAACTATTTTCATCTTGCTATAAAGACATTTCATGGAAAAATATCTGAAAATATCTTTAAATCACAGAAAGAAATTAAACATCTAGACAATTTGTAAAATTTTTTTTTTCCTTTTTCCCTACAAATTTCCCATTACTGAAAAAAAAAAAGAAAATATCCCTTCTTCTTTCCCTGAAAGATTTCTTCATTAAAATGGAAGATTTTTGCCTTGAAGGGACAGGTAATGCTTCTCAATTTTAATATGTTAATTAATTGCCAGATTATAATTTCTCTGCAGTTGAATTTTAATTCCACATTAATATTTAATGAATTAACTAAGACTAATTTAATTGTAATGAACAACAACACATTTAATGATGATTGGTTGCTTATTTTTTTTTAAAATGCATAATACATATTCTAATTTTCTGAGGATTGTTGTTGACAATTTTCATTTTGTTTTATTTGTATATCAACTTTAAAAGTTCCTTGAGGGATATTTCTCAGCTCACCTGAAAACCTCATTGATTGTGGCTGCTCTTTAGAGAATCTGAAAAATTTCCATTGTGGTTTTAAGTGGTGTCAGGATTTGTATCTCATCTTTGTGTTAGAACTTTTCTAAAGTCACCAAAATTAGTGACACTTCCCTAGATTTCAATTTCCATGATAAAACCAAAAACCTTTCATGTGAAAAAGAAATAAACAACAACTATCTTCCTCTTGGCAGAGGGGGCACAGCTATGCTAACAAAAACAAACAAACAAAAAGATAGGAAATAATTTCAGAAACCAAATTTGGAAACTAAATAAAATCTTGTAGGGTCAGAATGCTGAGAGAGGACCTGTAACTGTTTTCCATGCAACTTGACTTATTTACATGTTTTGCTAATAAGTTTTTATACCTGGATTTCAGTAAAATATGCAGCACTGAGAATCACTATATGTTTTTTCACATTATGCCACTAATGCTCAGAGCAACTCTAGTCAATTCAATGTTTTAAATACAGCAGAAAGAAAAGGAAGAAGATTAAGCCAAATCAAAAAGATATAAAAAGATTAATTAGGTGGGCTGGAGTAAAAGAGCTTTCTTCTAGCACAAGCAGTGACACGTAGGGACAAAATCTCACTAGGAATCACCTAATGTCACTGAGTCTGTGTGTGCATAATCTCTCTGAGAGAAGGACTTACTCCATTTAGAGAGGACAGCAGGATCTATCTTCAGTCCTCAAAAAATCAGCTAGAAAAAGATTCTCAGTGCCCACATCCTATCATTATCGCAGTGCTGGTAGTCTCTTTGGCAGCCCCATGGAGTTACCTATGGTGGTTCATTGATTACACTGAAGGCTGCAAAAGAAAATAAATCTAAACACTTCCTAGGTTTATGATCCCCATCCTTTCTCAAAAAAAAAAAAAAAAAAAAAAAAATAGTTCCCCGGAGAGAATCCACTGTTTGGGGGAGGAAGGAGGGAAGAGAATATCATAGCTATAGTCTTTACTACTGCTATTAAACCAACTCACACGAGTCTCAAAGACAGACCCATAAGTATGCCATAGCTCTTCTAGAGAAATTTATAACTGGAAACAACTGCCAATATACACAAAGATATCCCTTGCTGTGTTATGAATGATACTTTTGTAAAACAGCATATTTATTCAACGTATTCATTAGGATCAGCACTGCTTAACAGTGTAGCATATGGTAATGACTACAAAGATTACTAATAAACTATTCATTCATGCAATCATATGCTACCAGAGAAATCAGTTAGTGATAGCTGAATATGAACCAACCACTTCTAACAGCGAAAAAGTTTGACTAGAAACTCTAAAAAGGCTATTCAAATACTCTGACATAGGCAAGATATCTTTCCAAAAAGGTACTAAAAATATTCTTGTTTCTTGGCCTAATCTCTACTTATCATAACTTCACTGAGGGAAAAAACCGTTATGAATCATTACTTATTGATTGCCTTAAGTGCACTTCTTAGAGTGCGATAGCATAGCATGATCATATCTGTTCGCAAAAAGTAGTGTCAGCAGATGCCTACCTCAAAACCTATCTTTATTATTTATGCAATTAAGTGTGTGGCTGCATAAAGCTCTGTGTATACGAGCAGTAATATTATACCGTCCTGACGTGGGTTTCACTGCTGTATGAATGAAGCCCGTATTAAATTTACAAAGGCTACAAAACCATTAGCACTGATGGCTTTTAAGGAGTAAACGTTCACCATGACTCATACTTTGTTCATTTGTGCCATTTGGAAATTAAGTATTCTTAATTGCTGTAATGCACCGCAAGTTCCAACGCTTCTCAGAGACGGAGGCACGTAATTCCCCTGTAATTTGAGTAAAGTATTCTAATTGATTAATTGAGTTTTCTTGTAAGATTGCACAGGAGTTTTAGATGCAAGAAGGTTATCCTTGTTCTATGTAACATAAAAATGCTTGAACCTGCAATATAAAGTAATGTTATCAGTGCTGGGTAAAAGTACACAGCAATACGGTCTAAATGAGACGACCATTTTACTGGCAACAAGTGGCTTGTACTTTACATCAAACATGCACTATCGGAGGTGAGAGGAGATAAAAGCTTTTTTTAATGCCATTTAACATTTGCTGTCAACCTTGTTCCTCATGCTGCCTATCATTTATACGATCAATTTTTGTTTTGTTTTTGTTTTACTTACTGTAATACTTCTCAGTGCATAAAAACAAGAAGCAGGAAAATCCTGACATAAACAAACAAAAAAATGTTAAGGAGATTAATCAGTGTTTGGAAGACTTCAAAAATGGGGGAAGACAGTAAGAAAGAAGGAAAGGGAGAGAGGAAAACAGCCGGCAATTGGGGAATGGGTGGGGGGGGAAGTGGGAAGGGATTTTTTGGTTAAAATAATGTACTCCTTAACAATCAAGTTAGCAAAGTAAAATACTAGCAAATCCATACTGTTGCCAGTTGATTAACTGACCCAAACCCAGGGTAGCTACAGGATCACCCCTGAAGTTCCGTTGTTTTTATGGAGAGCTCCTTAAGCTAATTGCACTCTAGGTTTTAGAAGGTGGGATAGACTCTGGAAATTATTTCATATATCAAAATAAACCAAAACAAACATTTAGTAATTTTGATAGGTTTTTTCTTACTAGTTTTTGTCATTCTTTCTAGGAAAGAGGTGAATTGCTATTGGATTTTGAGGTAAGGAGTGTTAATATTTCCAGCACGTCGCAGGCCATTATAAACTTTACATTATATAAAAGGTAAAAGTTGATGTAAAAACATTGAGCTATGAGTAAAGATTTCAAAGACATGGCCATCAATAAAATAACTCATATTTTGCCTGTGTTTTAGCTGAAATGTGACTTCAGGCATAAATAAAAGTTTTCTTTGACAGCATTTGCTGCATTTTCTCACATTTAAGAAAATGCTGAAATACCTGCAACTCCCCCAGAAAAACAGACACGTTGTTTCACAAATCTCATCTTTTCCCTGTTCCACCTCCTCGCAAGCCTGGGTCTGTCATAAGATGCTCGTTCCCCTCCCTTCAGTATTTTAGCCAGGGAGTTGGTGGAGACATATGCAAAGGTCTCCCTACTCACTCATTCTGTATGAACAACTGTGCTTTAAAACTACTCAAAGTGGTATTATAAAATGACAGGACTGTCTGCCAAGACCAACATTTGCTTGGTAAGGCATTTATCTGACTCTTCACTATGTATTTTTAAAGCACTGGCTGTTTAAAGGAGATGGATTTTTTGGGAAGAACATAGGACACATTTCTCTGCCTCAGGACAGAGTTTGAGGAGGTTTATTGCAGAATTCTGGTTAGGGTTTCTGCTGTATAAGCCTGGAAAAGCCCCAACTCGAGCTAACAGATCATTTGAATTAAAGGTGCACAGCCGGTGCCTGCTTTATTGCAAATCTTTAATTCTCTCTTCTTCCATCTCCTTTCCCCTGCCTCCCTTTTGTTGCTTGCTTTTTGTAGCATTTCTGAAAAAATACATGCTTCCCTCTCTTCACATGGAGTTTATTCCTAACAACGCCTGCCTCTCTGTCACACCAGCTCACAATTTGTATCACCCAATACACTAAGGGCCACAATTCATTTCAGTCATGGTTCAAAGCTATCCTGAAATAATCACAAAGCGACACTGTGAAATTACTGTAAAAAATTGTGCGGCAGTGTCATGACATTTTATAATTGAGACCTCTAGTACTCATAGCTCTATCAAAGCCCATAAGGAGGAGGGGAAAAAATTGTGTTTTGACAGACATAGCAGCTTGAGATGTGCAAGCAAGATTGTATAAAATCAGCCATGTAGAAAGTTATCGGATGTTCCAGTTTGTGCCCCCATGAAATTGGCACAAATCATCTGGATTTGACTTCAGGAAGGTGGTTAGGAGTAACATGAGAGAGTAAACGAGGAGGTAATGGCCACTCAATGACTTAACCTATGTCACAGGGCAACAAATGTGTCAGCAAAGAATCAAATAAAGATGAATGAGCTTATCAGAGGACCATGCACTGCCTCATTGGGCCCAATTTAATTAAACAGAGAAACTGTTCATATAGAAAGATTAATAGAGCAACCATATACAGTAAGTGCTATAAAAGTAAATCAGAGCAACACACAATCACTGTTACAGGCAGCTGCTATGTAAAGTCTTCTCTCATAATACTGATGAAAATCATGAGATGACCAAAATCATTTGACCAGCCATACATATCTGGTTGGTAAAGGTCTGAGCTTATGTGTGATTCACAAGAGCTGAAGATGCTGCATGTATGAACCAGCTATCTGGTGATAAATGGAAATTTTCCTAGTCGGTCTACTCTAGAGCTTTCTCTGAGTATGTGAAACAGGTTGCCCTGTTCAGGGAGGGAGTCAAACATGTCTCTCAAAGAAAATTTTGCTATACAAAGTCACTTCCCTTGCATCAGAATACTTCTCTAGATAAAAATATTTTGCTTTGGTCATAGAGGAGTCAGAAACATAAGTACATTTAATCACCCGGAAAAACCAAACCAAACCAAACCAAACCAAATCAAACCAAACCAACAATTTTTAAAAAAGTATAAAGAGAACTGAGAAAACCCCCTAAGAAATAATTTATTGTTAAAAAAAGTGGAGAAAAGAAGGGGGCAGTTGGGGGGGGGGGGTAAAAGTGATGTACAATATATCAAGTTTATTTAGAAAAACAAAACATTAAGGTAGTAACATTTCACTTCTGGGTTGTAAATGCCATTTCATGGTTAGGTACTTTCAGTTTGACTGTATCAGTTTTGTATTCTGAATCACCACATTTCATTGCAAGGCAACACAGACTAGCACTGCTCTCAACTTTTATTTGAGTATTGCCAGGCCTAGGGCAGCAGAGTATCACCTATTTGTGACCTAGGGCAGCAAAGGTATTACTCGCCAGAGATGTGGCATGTTAGCAGAGGAAGGTATGGAACACCATATAATGTCTGTACAGTGGCATAAATTTCTCCCTTGCAATGTGAAAGGATAGGAAGGAAAGCCCTTGCTTTGAAGTGGTGAGGGACCATTATGTATTAGAAGTGCTGGAGTAGTCTCTTAGACTACTTTGTTCTTCATTCCTGAGAAGATTACTGATTTTAAGATGGGACCCTCAAAACCAAAAAGGACAAGTAAAATGAAACATTCAGGCAATTTTACCTGTGGTTTAGACTCCAGCCTCTTGTTTTCTCCTATCACTACATTTACCAGCCCACGCAAGAGTTACACTCTGCTATTACTATTCTAAATAATAACATAGAATCATAGAATCATAGAAT
>KL287949.1:2698-16831 GCA_000699545.1 Podiceps cristatus | reverse complement strand
GACCTCTCCTGACAGCCACGACTTTTCAAAATGTGACTACTAAAGAAATGTTAGTCTGTATACATTCTTGAAATTTCCTCAAAGTGTTTTGTATTTAAAAAGGAAACAAAGTATTTTTTATGTTTTACTGCTCATCTCATTGAAGATTACTTTTACTGCCTTTTCAGCAATTGCCTGAATGGTTACAGAAGCTACAGAAGCATCAATATTACCTTCATTATAGCCCCTTCTAATCTTTTTCAAAGAAATCTTAAATTCAGTCCTTGCTCACACGTAGTGTGAAGAATTGATTAAATACATGAATTTATTTAGATCAGTGGAGAAGAACCAAGAGATAATACAGAAAGAAAAGAAGGTTCCATTATTTTTCCTTTTTTTCTTATAATTCAATAGAAAAAAAAGGTTTATAGTTTCAAGAAATATTATTTCCTCAAAATCTAGACAAAAGAATAGATAGTATAAAAAAATAAGTCTTAATTCATGCAGATTGAGTTCCATAGTTCGCAAACTACTTAATTTACAAACTTCAAAAAACACCTTCTGAACAGTTGAGCTTATAATCTCAAAGTCTGAACATAAATAACCAAAATATCAATTTGTCTTAAGCTATTTACAATTATTTAATATAAATTAACTTTTGGGGGATATTCTTTATAAACTACAGATTATAAGTACACAAAATTAATGCTATTTATAAGGATTGTTTTTTCCTTCTCTTATTTTGTATCTCCTGTTTTTCAGCTGTGGAACTACAAAGGTATAAAGCCTTTATTTAAATAAGTATGACATAAAATTACCTCTATTTTAAAAATAGTCTTAAAAACTCATTAATATCCGGTTAAAATAGTCTTCATACATCTCAGAAATGTACACATGCCTTAAGTGTGCATGCAAAGAAATAAATATATGTCCACTCCACGGAGAAAACACAAATTGAATCGACGCTAAGAAATTCAAAACCTAATACATGAATTGAGTTCCAGTATTTTTGAAATTTCTTATTTTACTAACTTCTGGTTAGTCAGCCAGAAGATAAACACTACCTGCGTGTAATAGTGATCTAATGCACACATTTATTATGAATTAACATGTGGCACGGACAGAGCAAGATACACAATGAAGAATCCACATCTGCGTAACTAACAAGTGCCATGTGCACTTTATCCCTCATTCTTCTTTTGTCTGAACAAAATACAAAAATACTGGCATGGGATTGTTTCAGCAACAAACACGCCCTTTTTTATCACACCCTGATGCTGACTTAAGATGATTCCCACAATTTATAGAAGCTCTAATAATACGGTAAGTGCTGTTTTAGCACAAATGACCTGCTATTTGTACCAAGGCTACAAGCTCCTGAATAGCATGCAGAGTAACTCCCCAGGTTTTAAGTTTTAACATATGTGAACAATTATCATAAGCAGCCTAAAACAGACAACACACACAACGGAATAGCATACCTCATTGTGATTTTTGCCATGTAATTTAAATAGAAGTGTAATAAGTAAAATTTTTCACAGTCAAAGTATAAAGCAATTGGGTATTATTGTAATAATCTGTAACTACTTCCATTACAGTTTGGGGAAGCCCTATAACCCAATGTCCATCTCAACCACAAGTAGGTTTTTTTCAATCTCTTGATTTCCAAACCTCAAAGTTTCCTAGAAGCACTATCAATTTCTCCATAGCTAATATTAGCTCACTGACAGCTATCTTACTCTTCTTATTTATCAGATGTACCTCATTTTTTGCATGACTTTGTCCAGTTTGTCTATTACACTGAAAAGTCCATTAAGTTTTACTCTACCACAGAACCAAGTCTCAAGTAGTTCTTGTGAAAGCTCAGCAAACCTTTTCAAGTTCAGCAATATCCTTGAACTGTCTGTGGTCAGCAATAAACAAACAGAATACTGCAGTAGCAGCGATACCACTAGAAAACAGGATGTAATTCTACCTCTCCTGCCTGAGACCCCTTTTATACAGGGAAGGATGATACTAATCTTCTGATTTTGTTTCACAATAGATATTCCTGCTTTAATAAGAATTCAGTGAAAGCTCATAGTCTCAGGAGTTATCATCTCCTACCTGCACGACGTACATACTTTTTGTCCTAGGTGTATAATTTTACATGTTGCATTATTCAAATGAGAATAATCTTGTTGGGGAGGATAAAAAAGAAAGTTAATTTCTCTCCTACCTTCAAAAGTTGCTTGCCAATTGTTGGACTCATTTTTTCATCCACCATAAGAATTACTATCCCTCTGTCATCCATACCTCGGCGTCCTGCACGACCTGACATTTGAATGTATTCACCTGAGGATATCTAGGATAAAATGAGAAAAAGAGAAAAAAAAAACCAACAAACATTAGAAAAATAGCAAGAACATATAAAGTGCTATTTACAATTATACAGTAAATGACCATGATGTATAAAAATTAGCAAAGGAGAATTATTGAAGACATTAACTTTTCACAGCTACAGTGATTTCCACAACAAGGTGCATCATTTTAATAACCACAAAATGTCTTATGTGATGGAAATCTGCTGGGCATGGTGGAGATTTAAAATATAATACAGCTTCAACATACTGATAATGCATCTTCACCATCTCCAAATAATGTATCCTTTTATTCAAATGATTCAAATGTAACATTAAAATACTGATACCTAGCAAAAGTGGTATTTCTATGCCTAGTAACTGTAAGAGGATATAAAGAACTGGGACATGGACAACAGCCAGCTGTAACTGGCTCCCTGCATCTCAGTAAGTTATAAAACAGCTTTTGTTGTCATCTGTGGAACTTGCATTCCCAAAACCTTCCTGAGTTTCACCCTAAGTCAGATCTCAAAAACTACTTAAGGAAATAATTTTAAAAGCAGTAGTTCCACATATTTGATACCTCAAAAGTAACGAATTCTTGCATATATCTTATGGACATGCAATCAGACTGAATGAATAGTGAAACTGAACAGCTCAAACTAACATTGAAGAGGTGTTTACTTCATAAAGTGACATGTCAAGTCACTTGTCCCGTTCACTGCAATTTTCCCAGCTCAACCGTCAACCATGACAGTTCTTTATAAAGTTCTGCTGTGATGACTTGTACATTCTATTTTTTACATGTGAATCATATACCTGACTTAACTGGAAAACAGATGATTTTGAATTTTTAAGCAGTAATTTAAGAACCTGTCTCTCCCTCCACACATTTCTGTGTTTCTGTGGGCCACCCAAAATAATCTACTGTAACAGAACAATCAGTACTCTCCTGAGGTAAGCAATCTCTTTTCTTGGGTCTGTCAAAACCTAAACTTAGTGATTATTATATGAGCCCACTTATTCTCCACATTCCGCTGACACAGTAGAAAATACTTGGGGCTCACACTTTTGGACAAGTTGTGCAAAATCTTAGTCTAATCCAATGTTCACTGCTAGCCTGTGTTTGATGCCATTCTATTAAAATAAATAATCTCATGCATAATCTGAGGAACCTTGTCTTCAGAAATGTGTACATTTATTATAAATGGATTAGTGAACAAAGTAGGGGTTTTGAAAGAAAAAAATATTTTCTACTACACTGAAGTGGCTATGTCAAGAGCAAATTTAATCCCATTAAGGTTTAAATAATGCAATTTAGTTATTCTACAGAACCTGTTTTTCACTTACCCATCGGAAATCTTTTCCATCAAATTTGCTGGCACTTGTAAATAGCACAGTCCGGGCTGGCATATTAATTCCCATAGCAAAAGTCTCTGTTGCAAATAAGGCCTAAATAAACAGACTAAAGTTAAGCAAGCAAAAACAAAGGCACCTAAACTAACATGCAAATAGTCAAGAGATTGCTACACAAAACCTCTCCAGATTTTACTACTTATGTACAGTCAACATAGGAACACAGGCCCATTCAATATTTAAAAACTGGAACAAAAACATTCTTTCCCCCTTCCCTTATTTCCTCTGGGAAAACATGAAAACTAGTTAGGTGGAACCATGTGAAAGACTCCAAATGAAAACACAAGGAGGTGCAAGTTATATTAATGAAAAGTAAGTTAATTTCCACAATCAAAGCTAACAAGAAGAAACTAGCAGTTAGCTACCCCAACCCCCTCCCAACTTCCATCTAAGGTTAGATTTTTCTGAATTTATGTCCTGTAGGGCAACCAACAAACAGCTTGGTAAATGTCTACAGTCATTTATAGGAGCAAAATATATCAAACTGTTGAAGAAAATGTTAGAGCAAATGTTTGCACTTCTCAAGGGAAGAGAGATACAATCAATTACACCAATTAACCTGTGCCACTGGAACAGCTACAGGCTTCCAAGGTGCCATGTGCGTTTGTAGGACCCAGTACACAGATCGACAGAACGGAGCCTTTCCCTGCCTATGTGTGTGGCTCTTTTTAAAACTGCCTACTTACTGATTCACACAATGTTCAAAAAAAGCTTTTGGTTAATTACTAAGCCTTATGCTTGCTGCATAGAATCACATCAAAACACAAAGCATTTTTCAGTTTGGCACGTGCAATGAGTCCTTCACCTTTTTCAGTCAAGGAGCAGATCTCCCCAATAATACTAGTGCACGTTCTGAGCTAAGTCATGCTTCATGGTTTTTCAGGATTACTGACTGTGTATTCCCAACAGAGAAAAACCTAAATGTGGACATGAAATATATACCTTTATTAGGCCCTCAGAGAAAAGAATTTCTATGGTTTCTTTTAAGATAGGAAGCAGACCACCATGATGGATACCAATTCCTCGCTTCAGAAGAGGAAGTACATGCTCAACCTGGGAAGAAACGTATAAAGAGAAGTAAGCAAACTTTAATATTCATTACTAAAAAATAAAAACCTCTATGGAAATCCTCAACACTGCCCTTAGTGTTCATGCAATTCACTATTTCCCGATTTTAAATACAATAAATATCCCCTCAATATTATTTTCCAGTTAGAACTATGAATCATATGAAGGGTAAAGTGAGAGGCCCATCTTTTCAGTACACTAGCCTTAAACTGGATTAAACCAATTGTGAAACTATGCCCTAATTTACACATAAAATTAGTATTTAAATTTGCCTCTTAAAAAGATTGCCTCATTTAAAAACATTTTTTGGAAATAGTGGTATAGTGGTCTTGGTATGCATGAGCTACTTCGTTTCAATTTTAGTTGTGGTGATTTCACTTATTGGTATGTCCTGTAAAACAGTGAAGTCAGCACCTGTGAGAGCCGTCTGTACAAGGAAACTCAGGTTGTAGATGACAGAATTAATCTATTAAATTCTAAAAACATTGTATGTCAAACCAGTACTTACATAAACTTAGCTTTGCCCCTGTTTTCTTCTTTGAAAACAAAGCTGCTCATTAACAGTCTATTAACACATGGTTACCACCCCAAACCTAATTCTGTACACACTACAAAAGACCTACAGCCTCAAAAGCTACAGAAACAGGAGAGCAGCAGCTAACCCTATTCAATTTCCACTCACCTGAGGAAGCTTTTTGTCTTCATCTGACAGGCAATCAATTGCATTATTGAACACTTCTTCAACCATCTTTTTTTCTTCATCTAAGAAGGCAAGTTGTAAGTTATTATAAAATCTAGAAGGCTAATACCATATGTAAATAAAGTGTTACCACATTCTAATATTTACAAACGTTTACAATAAAAATATCGCAGAAGACTGTGAAGTCTACACAAAACCACCCACATGGAGTCAGACAATCAAGACTTAAATGTGAGCCTGAAGGAGCCTAACAGTAACCAGAAGTAGATGGTCAGGGAAAAGGAAAACATCACAAACCTTGCAGAAAAATCCAAACTTCAGCTATTTCCAAGCTCGGGACTTCTCAGGTTTACGTACTTTGTCTATTTCATAAATCTCCCCATTTCTCTTCTACCTACTAGTCCCTGTCTGCATGGACATAGAGACTTTTCCTCTTCCCTGTTAATTCTCAAATTTTATGCCCTTTCTACTTAAGCAGCACAAATAGCAAGAATATATATTCAAAGGTATGACTGAAGAAAACATATAAAAATGGATCTCTGCACTTGTGCATATCTTTACATTTTCTGACAGAAACGGATGCATTACGTTGAAATGCTGAACCAGAACATGCAAAGATGGGGGCAAGTAAGCAAAAACCCTGAGCAGTTCACAAACATAAAATCATACACTGACTTACAACAAATTCCTTATTTTTGTTACAACTCTTAACACTTCAAAGAAGTGATAAACTTATTTTCCAAGCTTGGACTTAATCCAAAATGGAAAAAATCTTCTTTGCTTAGCTTTTGGGTATTTCTTTGAGAAGGGGAGGAAGGAAAGAAAGAAAACTGGTTTTAATATTGGTTTGTTATACAGTAGTTTTGACTTGGAGAGAATATTCATTTTTCTAATGGACTTTAACACGAAAATTTAGGGAAATACATTTGTTATCATCAGTCTTCTTGCATTATAGACAGAATTTTCTTGGAACTCTTGTGCTATTATTACAGTGAACAGAATTCAACATTGTGATGACCAAAAGTTTCCTACTGAAAAAAAACTGATGTACTGACATACTAAATGAAAAAGCAATATGTATTTTCCATCTGTTTTTACATAAAAAGTCCCAAAGGAAATAGGAATATCAAACCAGAGTAACATTTCACATCAAACTACAATTGCAAATAAAACTGTATTTTATTTATCTGTACCTGTATTGAAATCTAACTTTGTCATCTGAAGTGCGTAGGCTTCACAGTCTTTCTTACTGAAACTGAAAATAATGACAGGTTGGAAATTCCTTTCCATGATCATCTTCACAATCTTAAAAACATTTGAAGGACCTGCAGAGAGATTGCATTAACTGAAATGTAATTTTAGCAAAAAAGTATTTTATGGAATAATTGAGACACAGGCACAACGTGCATGCAACTTTGTTGTATTAATACAAAAAGTTACTTTAGAATGGGATTTGAACTCACCTTTTGTTCCTCCTTTCCTGCCTTTCTGGTCCCCTTTTGCTAAGTCTCCTGCATCTCTAAGCACTTGCATTGCTGTATTAAAATTATCTTCTCTGAAATCTCCCTAGATATAAAATACAACCTTTGTAAGCAATTATTTCCTACATAGCCCACTTAAACATAATTAGCACTTCGCATAGCCGGTACCATTACCCCATATTTGCAGGCAGAAAGATAAAAAAAATGCATAAGCTAGGAAGTGAGTTTACTTGGTCAGTGGCACAGCTCAGAAATACATTGGTGTCTCTGAAGTTATTGCTCATTGTTCTATCCACTACACCATCAGCCACACTAGACCTGCTGAATAACACAATACCAAAAGTGACTTTTAGGAATACTGACATGAAACCACATGGCCCATTGAAGACCTAGCTTCAAGTGCAGCAGTGCTGTTTATGGAATTAGCTACTGCTGTGCAAGCTGGAGATGAATTTCAAACAAGTTGTTACTTCAAAATCACCTAAAGACACGAAAATATTTTACTCCCTCATCTGAAGTAAAATCTGAATGCTACTATGTTTTCTTTTGCATGAGAAAAAGAACAAGAAACATCAGCTATTTTGCAGATTTACAGAAAGCAGCACACACTTTGTTTTCTAAAGTAAGGATGAGGGCATTTAAGACATCTCAGCAAAGTATTACATAGCTGACTACTGGACATTAGATAATAAAACAATCTCTTAAGACTCAAAAAATCTAACAGCAATGCAGAGATCACTGTTCAAAGAATCACAGAAGAGTTTAGGTTGGAAGGGACCTGTAAAGGCCATCTAGTTCAACGCCCCTGCAATGAGCAGAGACATCTTCAACTAGACCAGGTTGCTCAGAGCCTCGTCCAGTCTGACCTGGAATGTTTCCACGGATGGGGCTTCTACCACCTCTCTAGGCAACCTGACCAGTGTTTCACCACCCTCATTGTAAAATAATTCTTCCTTATATCTAGTCTGTACCTTCCTTCTTTTAGTTTAAAACCATTACCCCTTGTCCTATTGCAGCAGGCCCTACTAAAAAGATTTCCCCCTCTTTCCTATAGGCCCCCTTTAAGTACTGGAAGGCCGCAATCAGGTCTCCCCGTAGCCTTCTCTTCCCCAGGCTGAACAAGCCCAACTCATAGGAGAGGTGCTCCAGCCACCCGAACACTTTTGTGGCCCATCCTTTCTATAGCAAATGGCTGATACGTGAGAAAAAGATCTTTCAAACAAACTTAATATCCTTACATTTTCATCAACAACTAGATGAAGTCCATCTCCTCCTGCTGGGAATATATAATGCTGCAGTGGAGTGGGTCGATAGTCGGTGTAAATCACATGGCAAGGCTGTAAAGAAAGAACAGCACACACATAAATATTTAATATTTCTAACTGCATTGTAAAAATGCTTGATGGAACATCAAATACATTACTATTAAAATACATCTTTCTAAAAGCCAGAAAATAAGACTCACAAAAACTAAGCTAAATTTTCTTTCCTGAACATGGATTTTGTACTAATGACACTGCTTAAGAAAATGAAAGTCTGCAAATCCTTTAGAAGAACACAAGTTGGCTACAAAAATTCTTCCTCATGAACACAGAAAGTAAGGATGGGTAATATTTCCATTGGTTTTATTATACAGATTCAAGATCTGAGCACCTTTTAAAAACAAAGGAAAAACTGTTAATTTCTATTTTATAAAAAAGCTTGCCGTATTTTTTATACCACCTAAAAAAGACAAGCAGACGACTTTTTAAAACTTTTAAGGTTTTAATGCATGGAGAAAGCACCTTTAAGAAAAAGTTAAAAAAACCCACTGACGTAAAACATTAAGTACTGTGTAAAGCTGCTTTAAAAAAAAATCAGTCTAGTGTTCTGCAAAACAAAGATTTTGTGCCAAGCTTAAGAGGCATCTCTTACACTATACTCCTTTCAACACAAATAAGATAAGAATCAACCTCTCCTGGATATTAACTTCCCTCATTTTAATTCACATATTCTTTGCTGCAAGAGCATCTTTTAAAAAAAGCAGAATAAAACAAATTTAATGGTTATGGGACAGGATAGATTTCTTACATTCTTCTTTTCTCATGTTGTTTCTATGTACTTCTTATGGATTTATGATTTAATTTTGATTTCCACATGGCCTTTTTACAGAGCTCTTCAAACAAAATTCTCCAAATAACCTAATTTATCAACTCTCTGAAAATCAAAGTAGGTTCATCATGTTTCGTAATTCAGAATGTTTGTTGAAATCAAGCCGGTGTATAAATAAGTACAGAAAATAAACTTTAAAGAAACAGCTTTAATGTTGCTATCTGTAGCAAAAGATGGTCTGCAGAACCCACAGACAGTATAGCTGCCAAACCTATGAGTACAACCAAAGAAGCCAGGAGGGATATATACCATCATTTATAAGCAGTAGAAAGATAACTAAAAAGACGCTCAAAAGTTCAGTTCTTGTCAACTGAAGAGACAGCACTATATAACAGGACAAGACAGCACATCAGAAACACTACCTGTTTGTGAAGATGGCAGATCCATTCAGCAAACTGACGGGCATTTGGAATAGTTGCAGAAAGGAACACGTAATGAACATTGTCAGGGAGCAAAATAATTGTCTCTTCCCAAACTACACCACGTTCTGAAAATGGAAAAGTCACATGGGAAATTTATGTGATTAAAGACTACTTTTGAGCTCTGAAGCCAAATAATAGCATGCTTGAAGACAAAATAAAACAAAAACAGGCCTCCTCTACACAAATGGGATATATCAATTGCCCTCAAAGTGGCTTTTGCCTTGGCAAAGAAAATGCGGACTGTGACACACAATATCTATCTCGCATACATTTAGTAAAAAACAAATTCTGAATGATTTATGAACAAAGATGACTGATTTTAAGAAAGAGAAGAAAGATACAGTTCTTCAAAAGAAGAAACAATTTGTTCTTGGGAGAAAAAAAAAAAAGTAGTATTTGTTGAAAACAAAAATCATACATATAGGATACCTGAATCTCTCATGTAGTGGATTTCATCAAAAATAACCCATGCGACTTCTCGCATAACCTCAGAACCTCTGTAAAGCATACTTCTCAAAATCTAGAAAAGGAAAAAAAAAAAAAAAAAAAAAAAGGAATCCATCACATTCAAATAACAAAAGTTACATGTTACAGAGATGTCAGTAAGAAATTACCAGAATTTCTGGTTCACATTTATGTTGCAATATGAAATCTAATTTTGCACAAGAATTAAAAGCACTTAAAGATTAGCTGTGAGATGCTTTACAAATTGATTCCAATCTAACAAATCTCATGATATAAGATGAACTGGTTTCCCTGCAAGAACGGTGAAGGGACATGAAAGAAAAAACATTATTTTTCTCCAGCCTCTGTGTGGCAGCGTATTTGTTACAGGTCTACAGATCTACTTCTGACAAGCCTTCTTCTTCCCTCATCCTAACAGATAACCTCCCTGTGATTAACAGGAAATCTTTTGTCAGAAATCAAGTCATCCTGTCTCTCCACTCCAATCTTTACCTACCAGAGTTTTCTCCATAAGACTTTCTCCTTTGAGGCAAAGGCAGAAAGAGGAAAACTCCAACTCATGCTGGACAAATTTCAACAACAGAAATATGATAAAACTGTGCCAACAGTACTTTGTTACCAAAGCTGAAAACCTCAGACAAAAAATTGTAGAACAAAACACAGACAGATCAAGAATTCATGTCTGATCTTACCTCTGTTGTCATTACCAAGCAAGATGCTGTAGGATTAATGGTGACATCCCCAGTCATCAAACCAACATCCTGAAATTCTTCGTACATCTCACGGTACTTTTGATTACTCAGAGCTTTAATTGGACTTGTAAATATCACACGCTGTTTCTCCCTCAAAGCCAGGGCAATTGCATACCTGTAATCAAACATTGTACGTATTAAAGTTGTCAGGAAGATACTTAGAGTGTATTACTTTCCTCTAATCTTCTGCTTAAAAAGATAAAATAAAATAGGCAATTCAGAACACCAGTAGGATGATACGAAGCATTTCATATCTAGATTATTAAATTCAGTGTAATCTTAACCCAACTATATATGCCTCTTTGGAGAGCAACAAATCACTGGTAACAAATTAACTGATTTTTATGGATGTCAGAGCACATCCAGTTTAATCTAAAAATCTTACTGTTGCTGTCTCATGATGAACTATTATTATTTGAACTCATGCTCCAATTACAATTACATCTCACTTCTCACCTCAGGTCAGGAAAGCCACTCTACTGTCAGATCAAACCCTGACAAAAAACATACACTATCTTTTAAATATTTCTTGCCCTATAAACACCACGTTGCAAATCAAAGCAAAGAAAACACACAAAAAACTCCTTATTAGTTATAGGCAGAGGCTAGAAAACAAAAGTATTTTTTCCTAAATTCATGCAAACCTGTATTGCAGAAACTTTCCTTTCAAACTATTCAGTAACATCACCACAAAATCAGATTGTTTAAAAATGCAAGATAAGCTTAAATACAAATTAAGCCTTTCACTACACACTAAACAAGATGAACAAAGTAATTCTTATATTCAAGAGTAGAGAAGTCAATTCTAACACTGATGGTCCAAACTTTGTATCAAGAAACTGAGACACAGCAGCTACTGATAGTTCAACAAAATGACATGACAAACATCACACATGTCTCTTATTAGAGCCTGTCAGAACTACTTACTCTGCACAAACAGTTTTACCAGCTGATGTATGAGCTGACACTAACACAGACTGGTTATTGTCTACACAAAGAATAGCTTCTCTCTGGAAGGCATCAAGAATAAATGGATATTCCTAAAAAGAAAGCAAGCAAAAACATTACATATTTTTTAACACAGACTGTTACTTATATCAAATAAATTTTGTGACTGATCTAGTGTGTAAATTAAAGGCAGAAATGAAATCCTGAAGATATTTGTAACTTCATCTGATCTGAATCCAGTATTTTGCAATGAATTTGGATTTAAATAATTTTATCTAATACCACACCTAAAACCCTTGCTTATGTCTTATTGTCGTATCAAATGAAAATCTTGCCCAATGACTGAATTTTCTCTAATTTACTAATTTAGGAGGAGAAACTACAGTGTACAACTGAAGCGACTGCTTGATGCTGTAGAATACAACTGAAATCACAACAGCCTATCTACCCCATTCAACCACATAATTTTATTCTATCAAATTTAAAATACAGAAACACCAATCTTACTTACAACCGGCCATCTTTTCAAGATACTCTTTACTAAGCCTTACTGTCAAAGTACATAATTTTTTTCCCTCTACCCTTATCCACTGTCTAAAGCATGTGCAAAAAAAACCCCAATAAATCCAAACTATCACATACTTTTGCAGCTTTTCCAGTTCTTGGTTTCAGACCTGTGAAGTCTTCATCTGCTGGAAGTGCAACCTATAAAATACATTTTAAATAAAAACAGTTGCAGAATTCTCAGTGTACACTCCAGTGACATGGCAAGCTATGAAGAGCTGGGGCAGGAGATAGAAATTCAGATCAGTGTTCATGAACATTACATTATCCTGTTGCTATGATCTCATGTGTCAGGGCTTCACTCCTTCCTCTCAAGAGTTTTTCAGTCAATATCTCTACCCTCCTGCCCCTCCTCTCACTTCTCTGATACTCTACTGTGTTGTTTGAAATATTTCTGCTTCACCTACCTTGGAACATGAGGTCTTCAGGCCAAGACACAGTCATGGCTTCTGGCCAACAGACATTAGAAGCAATTTCTCAGCTCCTATTGACAACACTCCCTTTCAATGTATTTCTTCAAGTAAAGTTCCCATTCCTGGCCAATAACTAATATGCATTCACACTAAATATTTAAGCTCTCTTCAGATACTAAGTGATGGCAGACGTCTACCAGACTTCTCAAGATAACAAAGACTATACAGCTGCACACGCTTTAAAACCTGTGTGTGTCATCAATTGTATATACAGTTCCTTCATCACAAACGTCTAATCATGCAGGGTCCTTGAATGTGACTCTAATTAACGAGCTAGTTCTGGAAGACAGCACAGAAAAGAAAATAAGCATAGAAGTACGAGAAAGTTAAAATTTACATATTTAATTCCCACAGAAACTCTTTCTGACAATCATCTTTGGATGAAGGATTTTTTAAAAAAAAAATCAGCATTAATACTTCTGATTTTCCATATTTCAAGATAACAAAGACTATACAGCTGCACACGCTTTAAAACCTGTGTGTGTCATCAATTGTATATACAGTTCCTTCATCACAAACGTCTAATCATGCAGGGTCCTTGAATGTGACTCTAATTAACTTGAGCTAGTTCTGGAAGAAAACAAAATAAGCATAGAAGTACGAGAAAGTTAAAATTTACATATTTAATTCCCACAGAAACTCTTTCTGACAATCATCTTTGGATGAAGGATTTTTAAAAAAAAAAATCAGCATTAATACTTCTGATTTTCCATATTTTAAACTGTATTTATGCCTATTACTACCATTTGTAAATGGACAGTTTTCAGTATTTTGCATTAAGAACTTTTTTCCCTTTTTACCAAAATGTAGGTTTCAACAGCAATCAGCCTTACAAGAGAGCCTTTCATTCTTGAATCTGAATAGCAAAGTATTTCAATGTGCTGCTGCAGACTTAGATCATACTATGAACACAGACATGTTTTAACAACCAGTAGATTTTCCTCCTCAAAAGTATTCAGAATGTGCTTGCTACCTTTCAAATACAGAAACATATCAACAGTGTAATTGAGTCTTTCACACCCATTTTATTGCAAGTATCATTTAAACTGCTTCTGGTTAAGATATCCTATTAATTTTTCAAGTGCATTTTGTGCATGCTCAATGCCAGATACAGACCCCCAACTCTAAGCCTGCTCTACCTGAAGTACAATATGAAATAATGTATCTGCTCGAGGGTAGGAAGGCTTCACAGAGAGACATGGACAGGCTGGATCAATGGGCCGAGGACAACTGTATGAGGTTTAACAATGCCAAGTGCTGGGTCCTGCACGTGGACCACAATGACCCCCAGCAGTGTCTGAAAAGCTGTCCGGCAGAAAAGGACCTGGGGGTGTTGGTCAACCGCCGGCTGAAGATGAGCCATCAGTGCGCGCAG
>KL287947.1:0-10465 GCA_000699545.1 Podiceps cristatus | reverse complement strand
TGCAGGCAGAAACATCTAGGTCTGATCTGAAAACATGTATTTCGCTATCATTCAGGTTTTGAAGACAGGTCTAAAAATCTCCATTGAAAGAACAGAAGTGACTGAAGTCTACAAGTTATTTTTGTTTCAGTGAAACAACATGATTGACAATTTGTTGCAAGTGATCCAGCTCATTTCAGTAACATTAAATATCTCAAAACAAGTTTCTGAAAGAGGGCTTATTTTAGCTGAGTGAGCCTAATTACCTGTTCTGGATAAATTGAGTATTTAAAGATAACTCAGTTCCCTCTTTCACATAGCTACAGATCGAAAAAAAACCCCACCTCATTAAAATATTGATCCATGCTGTGATTTTTATTACCATTATTAGTAACAAAACATGAGTCTCGATCCCTTTTCTATTATTATGATGGCAACGTTACTTCTCAGAGCTTAACCTACAACTCTGCTGATGTATAAGTAACAAATACCGCAAGACTGGTGAGAGACGTGGTTTAGTTAAGTACAAGCATTGTGCTGACATCTTAGACTCAGCAGGGGACTAACCTACCTTTGCATTGTAACTCTCCCTTTGATCATGATACATACTCCATAGTAGTCAACCACAACCTTTTGCTCTCCTTGTGCTCTAATGAGTGCTAAACTCATTTGTATTATTGCATTAATATCCTATGATGTCAATGGTAATAGTTTAATCCATCTGTACCTTTTCTTGACTGGTCACACTAACTCTTTCCTTTTCAAATGAATTTTGGGTGTTTAATTAATTATCAGTTTTTAATGGAGCTCATTATTAGCCTTCTATTTTTATTTCTTCTCTAGACTCCTTCTGGAAACTGCCTTTCCAAAAATGCCACTGCAAGACGAAGCCAGTAGAAACAGTGTTTTTGGATTAATAAAAAGATAAAGCTCCTGGAAAGTCAGCTGTGCTCACTTCCATACCAATGAGGTCTCATACTGTAAAACACAAAATTGGGATATGTTATGCAAGCACTGCCCACTCTACCGCTCAGTCAGGATTGTTGACTTGTTATATGGATTAAATAAGGAAGCAAACATAAGTGGTGAGGCACTGCCTTGATCCTGGATTTGAATCTGATCCTCAGGATCAGATAGGGGCCATCACAGTTTTAGTTCCTCTGTGCATTGCTCTGACCAAAACATAATGACAGACAGCTCCTGAACCCTCACTCCCAATCTCTGCACTGAAGTGCATAAAATCAAAATGTTCACTGCAAACAGAGGCACTCAGAAGTGGCACGAGGGTCACGCAGCACCTGGCCAGAATCCACCTCAACTCCCCGTGTCCATTCAGCTAGGTAAGTTTTCATAGGTTTTTCTTTTAATCTAACTTACCCCAGTTTTGCTTTAGCCTGTACTTCAAAATATTTTTCCCCCCTTTTCAGGATTATAGCTATTTCTAGCTAACTTGGAGACTGCAGAAATGGGAAGGGAAATCCTGAAACAAGCTGGAGCTTTACATGATGGGTACAACAAGGGTTATTACTCATCTCAACAATAATTATAGGAAAATACACAAAACAGGCCTAGAAGGGGCCTCAAAGTGTGGTCCATTCCTCTACCTTAGGGAAGGAACATTTTAACCCAGCCAATTGCTGACAGGTATTTGTCTACCTTATTTTAAGAGCCTCTTCAAAAAGCCTTCTGAAGTGATAGCTATTCAAATTATTATTCCACCGCCTTTGGATGGATAGCTTTCCTTAAATCTGTGTAATTTAAACATATTAATGCTTATCCATTACAGACTGGACACAGAGAACATGGTTATCTATCTAGTTTTAGCCAGCCTTTGTTCTGAGGACTATTGTATCTTATTCTTTCTGTCTCCTTTTAGATATTCTCACCTGACAAGAGGACCTTGCAGCAGAGCAATCAATACTCCTGTCAAAAAAATCTATCCTATTAAAAAACCTGCTTATTCCACCCTCACTCAGCTAACGTAGCTCCAAATGCTGCAGTCACTAAAGCAGAGCTAATCTGTACCCAAGACAATATATATATCAGGACACCATTCACGCATTGCGTTTGTAGTCAAAGATGCAGTGGGTTAAACAGAATTTAAAAAAAACATGATCAAATAGATGCAAAACCAGCACAGCTTGCTTCTTCACTCAGTGTGCTGCTCAGATGCATATGAACGGGAGGCTGGAGAGCTGATGGGAAATATGGTTTGCCTTGATTTGTAGCAGTCGTCATGTTATAACTTTGGTTACTAGTCCAAGTATTTGAATTTGCACAGCCTCCTTTGGAGTTTGAAATACAACACGCTGCAGCCGAAGGCCATTTCATAGTCAGTGTCAAACAGTCTGCTGTAGATGGGTGTGGGGATAAGAAGGTTCGTTCTCATCACTTTGCATTACCCAGGATCTATTATTTTAATGCGAGGGACTATAACACACATCAAGTGAAGAGTGCTTGACACAGTGAACTAGACACTGAGAGATACTTTAAGTAAAAAATGTGCATCTATCACCTCTAACAACATTGGGGCACTGCTTTGAAAAGTGCTCGGAGATGCTGGGACCTCTGGAGCTTGTGGAAATGGATCTGAGCTCTGGACCCATTTGGGGGCTGCAGAAGGCAAGCGCCTGCTCAGATAGAGGGGTTTTAACCTCTTCTCTCAAGATGCTGTAATTGATAGATCACAAATCCTTTTATTCTGACGGACACATGTCCTTGTACCTGGAACATTCCCAGAAGCATTGTCTGTGGCAAGACTTTATTATGATAATTGCAAAGTTACATTAGACTGTGAGGAGTCTGTGTAGCAACATTAAATTAAATTTCTCATTGGCTTCAAGGCTTGCTATCTGTAATTAGTGGCTTCTGTTCTTTATTACACTGATCAGTAGTGCAGCACTATTCATCACCACAGTCTTAGTTAATTATCCTTGCTAATGATTTGCACTGTGAAAATAATCTACAGGTCCCATTTGCAAAGATTGCTCTGCATTAAAATTATTTGCTGGTAAGGCACCATCGTGAGCTGACAAGCTGTGGGTAGGGAGTTACTTATCCTTAAGATGGTAGCTTAGCTGACGCAGTCAAGAGAGAGAAAAGTATTATTATTTCACAATTTGGCATTAATTTGGTGACTACTATCTGCCAGATGTGTGAGAGGGTGGGAGCGAGATGTCATAACAGCATGCTGAGGGGAGCTCAGCTGGAGGCGACAGAAATAGAAGGAGGAGGACTTTAAGCATCTCTGCAGTTTTAAGCAAGCACTGCTAGTGACTATTGCGGGTCTTCTAATAGCAGCCAAAATGTACATTTGCGACTAAACAGCCATACCTGTGTGTGACAGAAAGGCTAGCATATACGCTGAAGCTTAAAGCAGAGGTGTTATCTCTGCTGTGTGGTTTTTGCCCTCCAGATGGGAGGTTTAGCCAAGGATGTGGTTTGGCAGAGGTTGGCTGTATCTCAGAAAACTGAGGTCTGGTTACCCTTTCTCGGGCTGGAGGAAACAAGCACGGAGAACAGAGCCAGCAAGACACAGCCACGCTTGTCTCCTTATACAGATCTACAGAAGATCCTTAAGAAAGGTTAAGTCATCTGTCAGGATCAAACAAGTTTTGTTTAACAATTGCTTTTGATTACCTAAAACTCTTAATAGCTATAAAAATCCAAGGATGAAGTTTCTCATGCAATGAAAATACCAGACTGTGAAATTAAACAACAGCAGCCTGCCACCTGCCTTCTGCACTCAGTATTTGTTCTGCACTGGGAGACATGAGCACACCACACACACATTAATTTACAGGGCACTCAGCACGTGCTGTACCCTCAAATAATCAACTAATGCAGTAAGGAAAGAGGTGAAAGGACTTGCACAGAGCTGATGTCATTTGTCTCTGGAAGACATTAAAGCAGATATGAGATCACCGTTTATTACAGGGGCTGTCAGAAATCATACACATTTCACCAAGAAAACAGTGAAAGAACCTGCTGAGGGGGAAAGAAAAAAAAAAAAAAGGGACAAAGCTTGGTGACAGATGCTTTTCAGATGTAAGGCATCTCTCTTGTGACTTTACTGAGTAAATGTGAAGTCAGCTGTAAAAATGTACGGATAAGAGTAGAGCAGGGATGACACTGGAGCAGAACGGCTCCAGCCCTACCAGCCTCTGCCAGATGAGAGCCTGGGATATTTGATTCTTACACAGAGCACTTCACAGGTACTGCCGGGCTGCAGGCAGCGGCGTGGATCTTTGTGGGGTATCACATACTTATTCAGCAATGGTAAGAATTCTACAGACTGTCAAATTTGTATCCAGCAGAAATCCCCACATCAGGAGCTCTCAGCTCTTTGCAGGGGAAAAACCACCTTCTTACAAAATGGAATTTAACAGGGCACAAAACGTGGAAGCAAGGTTTAGAACCTGAAGCTCGAATAACAGTGTTTGCTAGTAGTCATCATTAAACACCTTTAGAACTAACCTTTAAAAGTTAAAGCAACACAGCAAACCCTTTCTCTCTGTTTCTACTGAGTCTTACTGCATACACTCATTTGCTTTTGTCTCCCATAAACCCAGCTTTCATTTGTAACACGTCACATTTACTGCATACAAACCACAGAAGCATCTACCATGGGGTGCCAGGGATTGAGAAGCCCTGCTCTAAAATTTAGTGCTCCACAAGTACAGGCAGTAAAGTGGTTACATTGCCAGGGAGGTTTTCACCACCACAGATGCACGAAAGTCCTGAAATTAGTTACTTTCTTTACTGTAGAACATACTATGCAAAATTCTCCTTTCTGCCTCTGAACCCTGAGGATCAGGGATTTTACGCTGTAGAGGTTCGGGTGACCACACAACTGTAGTAGTCTCTTTATAGCAAGGAGTAACTGCCGTGTCCCTTTTTTAACCTCCCCAAGGCTGTTGAAGGCTTTAGTGGGGGTAACTGCTTGGTGCAACTCTGCAACAGTTTCAGCCTGGAATATGTAAGTGACTTTTTCCACCCTAGATCTGTCCAGTGCCCAAACCAACAGCTTGGCTCAGGTGTTTGATTTTCCCCTTGAAAAATACTCTGAAATAAATATGTTTATAGTTCTATATGTTTTCTCTCTTCAACTGCTGGGAGCCAAATGAAGTGTGATGTTGATTTCAATCTGCTTTGCATAAAATACACAAAACAGACCTTTACATTTCTAACACTGGAAACAGCACCAAGTGCAAACTGCTTTCAGCAGAGGCTCAGGGTCTGCATCTCCCTGGTAACTGGTTTATTGTGTCTTTCTGATGGTAGCAAGCTGTCAAGCTTTATTCTCCCCTCTGTGCCAGACAGCAACAGCACAGTCCCCCTCTCACAGAGGGCTCACAGCACCATCTGCTCAGGGATTCCTAGGATGGAGTAACTCTCACCTTCTCGATAAAAGACAGCCACACAAACAATGCCAGGCACATCAGAGGTCAGCTTCAATTCAAGTAGTCCAGCACAGAAAGTGGGTTTACCCTTTGTTTTAATTATGTTATACAATCAGGAAGTATTAGTTGTGTTAGCCCTCAGTAAAGTCACAGCACCAATAAATAGCATAGTTAGTTCTCAAGCTCTATCCTAAAATTAGCTGGCATTTTTTTCTCCCTCAGGTACTACTGGAAGCTCCTCCAGAGCTTCTAGGAATTTACTGAAGTCCAGCTAGTCCTATACACGTCAGCATCACCCTAGAACATGCCTAGTTTTCAGCTCCTGCATACTCGACTCACCAGGTCATTTGTACATGAGCATCACCTGCCCTCCCAGCTGCCTTTCAACTCAGACCTGAAGCTCAGGTTGCAGTAAATGACCTCTAAAACAGACTTAATGCACAAGAACAACTTCTACCTACATAGTGTACCTTAAGCAATGTTTGTGAATGATTTCAAGGTATAGACAATAAGTCAGAGGAACATATTAAGAAGATCCGAAAGCAGTGCAGGTGGCTTGCATCGAGGGGAAAGAGAGCAATGCCAGATGCACTGTAGCTCCAGCAGCAATGAATTCCCAGCGTGACTTGAGTATGATCATTTTCCAAAGGTTTCTGTTGTGAAGGTGGGATGAGAGGGAAGCTAGCTTGCTTTCCCTTTGGAGAGAGGGGAGGGTAGAGACTAATAAGAGAAACTAGACAAGCTATCCAGTGGCTCTATGGTTTGCAGGAATAAGTTAAATACATTGTTTTGAGACTTTAATATGACATTTTTGCTTATGATGCAGGACATAAGGGGTAACTACTGAATTATGAAGCTGGAAGTGATATTCTACAACTGTTTCTGCTTGCAGTGCTCTCTATCTGGCATCTGAGCCTTTTTAACAGCCTTTCCCAAATAAATCGATGTAACATTAAGGAGCATAAAAAAGAAGGGTTCAACAATGCATTCAATGATGCCCAAGTAGTATACATGTTTTAACAGTTAGTCCTAAATTGCTGATTTCACTGGATCTGTACAGCTGAACGCTGGATCTATACAGCTGAACAAAAGTTTCACCTGAATCTTAGTATTTTTTTCAAATGTACCACACATCTCCTCCCCCTACCCCCCTTACTTCTCATATTGAAAAGTCACCTGCTAGTTTAGGATCAAAAGTCCAGAAAGAAGAAATATAGATTTCATGCTAAGTTTATGCTTTCCTGAAGACCTTTATCATTAATGATCCTTTTTATTTCCTGCCTCTCAAGCAGTGTCAAAGACTACAGAGTGTAGTTAAGCCATAACAGCTCCATTCAAAAACCAGCATAACACTTTCAGCTAGACATTAAGTTAGGTCCTAGATGGTTATGTTACTTGACTCCTTTGTAATATGAGAAAAACATGAATTTTCCTGGTGTCGTTTATTTTGTTGTTTCCTTTGGGTTTCTATTAGTCAAGAATTTAACTACTCTTTCATATGATACTGGACTAGCACATCTGCTGAAAGGTATACAAGTTGCCAGAAGTAATAAAAGTGAAGGGAAAAATAGTGCTTTAAATGTTCTTGTTATTTATAGCTTAGTTATTTATCAATAAATGGCAGCTGTGTATAAATAAAGTAGGTTTGAACATTTCCAAAGACAACTGGTGGCTTCCATTACTGATAAGTGAGGTGAAAAGGATTCTCAGTAAGATAGCTAAGATATATTGGTCGCAAAAGTTATTAGCTTTCCCTCTCCCAATAAGTCATGAAAGGAGGCTGCCATTGACAATACAGCAGATGAAAACCTATGAAAGGTGACAAGGTGGAAAAACAGCAAGCAGTCAACAGACAATCAATTTACTGCAGGGGGTCTAGTGACTGTAGCAGCGTCACACATCATCTAATAAAGCCAGTTTCAACCTACCTGCAGGGAGATGATAACCTTTTTTTTTTTTGCCCCTTCCTCTCCTTGTTATATCTTTAAGTGATTAATTTTGAGCTGTATATAGCACGTAAGATTAAAAGGAGGACCACAGGAAGTTCATATTTAAGCAGAAACAGGGAAATTAATTAATCTTCCTCTGGTCACTGCAATCAGCTTAAACTTTCTGCCTGGAGATAGCTAGGCAAGGCTTCACGCTGGAGACCAGGTGCCCTGTTCCTGGCAGGACTCGCTGTCTGCCCAGCAGCACCAGCTCTGAGCCTCACGGCTCCCAGCCTGCTGCTGCCACTTTCCCAGACTGCTCCCAGACCTGGCAAAGAAGCTCTTCCCCCCAACCCCAGCACCAGCAGTCAGGCAAGACTGTTGCTCGCACCCTGTACCCACCTGAGCACCAAGCCCCTCCACCTACCGCCTCCCCATTTAGGTGGCTGTGCTGCACAAACGTACCAGAGTGCTCCAACCACAGACCACCACTGAGGTTCTGGCCTGCTGAAGAACCAAAGCAGCCAGACGAAGTAAGCACAGTATATGCTAGCAAAGATAATGTGCTTTAAATGTATTGATTTGAATGCCAAAATACATATGAAAATATTGCTAGAGCAAAAAGGAGAGTCAGACAAAGAGAAAGTCAAAGTGGAAAGCGAACAGATCAAAACAGAGTTTACTAAGACTAAGCTAACTGATACAGCATGAACTCTGCTTAAGAAGCTTTAGGTACTCAAACCTTTTGCTCAGGAAACTGTAATTTACAGAAAGGAGAAAACTGATTGGCATTTTAATCTACTCAACTTTAAAGGGGCAGGAAACCTTGTCGAAAGGAGAAAAGAAATATCTTCCCACACTAACTTTCACTTATAACTTGAGATTAGAATAAACTACTTCTGTACATGAAAAAGTACGCTCAAGCTGCAAAGCTGTTTTCATCCTCAGCTGCAGTAAATCTGCACATCCCCGCTGAAGCAAGTGAAACAACGCCAGCTCCCACCAGCTGGAGAGCTGTCCCAGACGTTCGCACCCAGGGAAGAACATGGTATGCTGCACTTTAAATAGATTATACTCTTAAATATTTTATTGGACTTGAACAGTTCAGCTCACATTATGTCTTTCTTTGAAGCAGAGCTGGTGATGGCAATTATTTTTCCAACTTCCCATGATACCATAAACTCCCAATTACAGCTTCATTGCAAGATTGGCCCATAGGATTAACTTGGCTGCTGGGGGAGGAAGGATTTACTCAGACCACAGTCGTGTCCATGTGAGAGGAAAGACACAGCAAACTGAATGGCAAGCCTAGGACACATTAATATGGGGAATATATTTATACTGTGATAGTTTTTTAGACTATAATCCCCAGTTCAAGTTCCCTGTTCAACAGGAGGGCTTTTTTTCATCCTACCATGGTGAGGGGGTAATAAAGTACTGTCCAAGCTTCTGTAACTGGTAAGCAGTTGCGAGTAAATGACTTTGCGCACAAAGGAACCTAGTAGTGCTATACACCCAGAGATCCATTTGCGCCAGCCGCCCAGCTGCCACGCTGCTCAGCCAGCTTATCAGGTGACTTAAAAAAAGATTAGAGCTTGCTTTTGTTTTGTTCTGCCTTCTTGCTTCCTGAATGTTACCTTCATCCTTTCAAAGGTTTCAGATAAGCATTTATTGAAAGTGTAATTCTTGTTACTGAAAAGTGGCTTAATGTGTGTGGAGAAAAAAATAGTAGTCTTTGTAGTGATAAGGTAATAGCATATTTTAGGTAACATTACAAATTATTAGCATCCCATTAGTTATTTTCTCTTCAAAAAGAAACTCCAATGTGAAACTGTTGAGGACATTAATCCTTATTATTATTACACACAGTACAAGGAGACAAGGGCTCTGCTTTAGTAAATTGTGTTTTGTTGAATTTTCTACTGTGCTTGTACCAAATCTGCTTATTTTCATCTTGCCAGGTCACCTTCCTTCGTTCTGAATTAATATCTAATAGGAGGTAATGTAGACAAAATACCACATTGTCATAATAAATTGGTATTTAATAGTATATAGATTGGTGCTAGGGTTTCATATCCATCTTCTGTCAGATGTACCAGAAATCTGAATCATAAGCAGGCTTTCCAAGTCTCAAAAAAAAAAAAAAAAAAAAAAAACAAACCAAAAAAACCCAAGAGACCCTCAATACAGGAAAGTAAGCCTATATACTTATCACTGTGTTGAAAAAGAGGATTCCTCATTCTGTTCTCTCCTCTAAGGTCTTATAATTGGGATAGTAAAGTAGGAGATGTCACAAGAGTTAAAGGGAGCAGTAGGTTGAGCTACACTGTTGAACCACTGTCACAGGGCACGCAGAGGTAACTACCTTTTCCTTGGGCAGCTGAATAAATGCCCCATTTTTCATAGTTAGATTAGACAGGGGAATGGGGTGTGTGGGAGGGTAAGTCAAGTGGTCTCCTGGAAGATGACAAAGATGATTGTGGTGCAAAATTTAGATTAAAAGAACAGGATTGGTGACAGTTCTCAGTATTAGGCTTATGTTAGTATTTCTTCTAGTTGAAATAAAAGATTTGTGGCTCCTTCAAAATACAGAGGCATCAGGACAGTAAAGCAGTGTGCTAAGAGGGGAGTAAGGAAAGCCATGTAGTATTGTTAAAATGGCAAATCTTATCTACTACCAGGGGAAAGCAAAAGGAGGCACAGCCACAGGAAGCACGAGAGTTGTGACATTTTTCTCTGAAATGAGAACTAATGTCATCATTCCTGTTTACAGACAGAGGAGTTACTGGGCACTGTTACCACCCAGCTATGGGCACACTCCAATCTCTCACAAGTTTCAAAATATTTCAGTATAAAACCAATTTGCTTCATGTGAAAGGTGAATACTACTTCTAATTGTATCTTCTAGCAAAAAGAAAGTTGAGAATGCTTGAAAGAGACCTGGACTGGAAAATAATGTATTAACTTGAGGTTTTAGTGTCATTTAAACCGAAAGGTGTTACAATACAGAAAAATTTTTACATGTCACAAAAATATGAAACTATTTTCCAGTAGCTCTCTAGTCTAAAAATCTGACATACTAACAGATATCATCTCTTAAACTTTCCTGGAAATCTGTCACATCATGGGCTGGAAGAATCCCAGGCATATATACAG
>JMFS01131133.1:0-10631 GCA_000699545.1 Podiceps cristatus | reverse complement strand
TTCTAAGACTACCAGAAAGTCTAATTGGAAGATGCTGTCCTCTGGGTGTGCAGGCACTGAGGAGGACCTTCCCTAAGAAGGGTTCCGTGTAGACAGAGCCTGGCTGAAGTCAGAGCCGCTGTGTGTAAGCATGGAGTTCCTTCCTCTCCTGGAGTCACAGTAAGATCAGAGGTGGGACTGTGTGCCAGTGCCTGCAACATAATTTCAATTGCAGGGTTATAAATGTGCCTTGGACCTTTTGCTTGTGTCTGTGTGGCCTGGGGGCCCTGAAGCACGTCTCTGAATTGCTGTCACAACATGGAGGATCTCTGTCCCCACACTCATCCACAGCTACAGGCACAGAAAAATAATCAGTCTCTTGGACTGACAAAACTGCAGAAGCTCAAAGCTTCTGTTTCAAGGCCATCAAGGAAAAATATTGCACTTTCCTTCCTCCACGTGCTACAGAGCCTTTCCTAGAAGGGCTCTGTGACGTGCTGCAGCAGGGCGCTGGGGCTGATTTCCCACCCAATGCCGCAGGCGTAAATGTGAGCGCAGATGAGCAAAGGCTGATACGTCTTAACCAAACCAGCTCGGATGAAGAAATAACTATTTGGCAGAAATGTCTTAAAGCAAAATACACTGAAGATTGTGATGAGGTGAAATACTATAGCAGTGGGATCTATATACATCTGCAATGAGCTATATCCAGTGAACGTTATGTGAAAGTAAAGATTTCAGGAATAAGAGGAAACTGTTTTTAAGTTGATTTCTAATAAAACAAGGCCTGCACAGTCATGTTATGTCTCTTACACCCTCCCTCTTCTCCTTGATAACTTTTACCTCCAATAGGATCGCTATCCACTATCAAAGACAGTGATGATCCTTCCAGGTCTGTAAACACCAGCAGTGCATCTGGGGAGAGAGGTGGGGAAATGCTGCCCGTGGACAGTCAGCAGTCACACGGCTCCGGGCTCTGCTAGGGCCAGTGGCCGTGGCCAACCTCCCTCCCGCTACCCCGGCTGCTGGCTCATATAAGCTTCCAGTGATGGTTTTCACCCTTCTCCCAGGGGAGTGACCTCTGCTTTTTTGCCACTTCCTTGTGATGCAGATATTAATCTTCAAAGTCTACGACACAGGTTGGTTTCACAGATGACTTCCAGGCTTATTTTAAGCTCTGTTTTAAGCCAGGAGAAATATTGGTAGAGTCTGTGGCTGGAGTGGTCCCACCTGGCTCTCATGCTCTCGGGAAGCCAGTTATCAGAGAGAATTTTAATGGCTCTTACGGGCTCTATGAAAGACTAGTGATATCAGAGGGAATTCTTAAACAGACTTGTTCCGAGCACATTGTTTTTTTTTTTTTTTTTTTTTTTGCCTTGCTGCAGAAATGTAAGCCACAGTTGCATGCTGCAAATGGGTACGGCTGATGGATGCTCTGGGGAGACAGCGCTTGGGAGAAGCTGCTGGTTGCTGGTTCGGCCCGAGGAGTGGGTTTGCGTTTGCCGCTCACTATGATAACCTGGCTCACGGGCTGTGCTTCCTTCCCATGAAAGGGCTGCAGATCACAGTACGCCTTGTCCTCCTGGATGGAGCCATCTCTGGATTTGTGGCTTCAAAGCTGAGTGCTGGCAAGGGGAGAGACGAAGATCAATAATCCTCAATAAGGGGATAAGTAAGACAGTGGCTTAAGGGAAAGCTCCAGAGAGTTCATAGTTACCATTAGGAGGGACAAGCAGTGATGTCTTATTGGCATATCTCATTAGAAATTGCTGGGAGCTACTGGACTGGACAGTCGCTTCAAATGCCAGCAACCCCAGGGGAGCTGAATGTAAATGTTGTAATTGATATAAGGATGGAAGCTGCTCCGCTACAAAGTGACATTTCGGGTATTGTGGGAACGGATGATGTGAAACATCCTCAGTGAGATCTGTTTCCCTCAACTCTTTTGACTCCTGTCAGAGGTGCATGTTTGAGCTTTTCTCTGGGCAGATGGCTTCTGCAAATAGAACTGGCTTTGAAATACAAAGTTTTGCTGAATTCATTATACGCCTTCTGACTTCAAAGCTTTGCACTTTCCTCTTTAGTTTTAAATAGAGCCACTTGGCTGCTCTCAGGCCTGTTACGTTTGAGACGGGTGCTGCAGTGGATGTCACCGGTGAAGTGCAGCAGTGGCAGAAGAGTTCTTCAGGGTGCGCCGAGCAGCAATGTGTCAGCCCGGGGCTGTGTCTCACCTCTGCCTGCATCTGGCCGGGAGGAACATGGTCCCTACTGTTATATGGGTCTCAGGGGGCTCTCCCTGTCAGGAGCTTTCCTGACTCTCCCATTCCCCAACGAGAGGGGTGGCTGCACCAGCCTGTCCCTGCACCCCCAGCTCTCCCAGGGTGCAGGGCGCTGAGCAAGGAGGAGGATGGGATGGGGATGGTGTTCGCAACAGGAGTTGTTCTGCCCAGCTTGGCGTAAGTCCTCTTCATCGAGGACTTTACAACAGGAGGCTTCTTCCCTGGGAGGGAGGATCTATACGGATAAATCTTTAAAGAGCTTTATATTGAATTTACTTTGTGGAGCGTGATGGTTTTCCACCTTAGCTTAGCAAGTAGTCAGAAGTTACTGTAAGGATAAAGCTGTCTTCATTACTTTACTTTGGCTACATGTACTTCACTTCAACTGAGGTGACAGGTTTTGGGTTTCACATCTCCTTTTTACTTCTGCGGATGTGTTGGAGCTGCTCGAAGGGATACAAATTGGAGAGCTTTCTCTTTGTATCTGCTTGCTACACAGAGAGATGACATTTTGTTGGCCAAAAGTTTTGTTGGAAAGAAAATGTCACTTTGGAAAGTGAAATGTCAGTTTAGTCAAATTGTTCTTATGCACAAACGGGGGGAAAATATGAGCACCCAAACTTCAAAGCAGCTGAACCATTCCTTTCAGCATCTTCTGATTTGACACAACTTTCAAAATCCTTCAGGTTCAGTTTGGAGGTTTTAAAGGCTCAAAGCCAAAATGTTCAGACTAAACAAAATATTTGCTTCACCCACATTTTATTTTTCTCTCTTTTATTTTTATTTTTATTTTTTTTTCAGAACTGGCATCAAACTGAAAATCTATTGCTCACCCTATTCTGGTTGCCTACAGCATCTGGGTAAGTTGGAGGCAGAACTTGCTAAACTGAAAAGCATTTAGGCAGAAAAGTTCTTCATTTGTACCTTGGCTTTCAGCAGCTGGATCCTTTATGGATGCTCTAAAAGAGCGGTGTATTATGACTTTCAGCATTCCTCCGTATACTCTTGAACTAAGAAACTTTTGTGGTATTTTTGTCTTATCAGCAGTACATTATAAAAATGTCAACTCATTCCAAACCTGTATCGTTTCATCGGAAGGATTCTTAATTTCAGCCCTGGAGTTGGTTTATGTGTGGTTTGATCATCTGTTCCTCCTTTCATACAGATGCTATCAATGTGGGCAGCAGAGCAGCCCTGTCACACAGGATTAATGGCAGAGTGCGGTGTTGCTTGTGGAAGCAAAGTAAAGGTGAACAGTAATACCGTAACACATGAATAAACACTGAAATAGGAATAACTTTTCTAAATGTTTCAGCATCCTAAGTACAAAGTAATAACCCTGTCAGGAACAATATTCACTGTGCTCTCATCTGGCTGTGATGGAATTAGCAGCAGCCTCCTGGGAAGAATGCAGGTATGTCAGTGGTGGAAACTCAGCGTGCGGTTGTGTTAAAGCAAAGAGCAAACAAATCCCTTGGTCACAGTATGAGGGGAAAAACCTAATACTACTTGGAAAATCGGCATTGCTTTGAATATGGCATTTCTTTTGGTTTCCTCACAAGAAGGATAATGCAGAAATGGGATGGAGATATATATATATATATATATGTATTTGTATATCAGAAAAAATGTGTTGTAGAATTCGTTAGAAGAGGAAAATCAGAGTCTGAAATCTAGAACTAGGGCAGGAAGAAATCAAATAGTGGACAATAAGGGAAGACTTACTGAGTACTCTCTGCCTTAATACAGAATCAAGGAGGGGCCAAGCCTCAATGAAGGATGAGACTTAAAAATATTCCATTTCATCTCACAAAAATAGAAATTTTCTTCAGCATTACCAGGATGTGGGGAGGTTACTCAGCCATTTTTCAAATTTGTTAAGCTATTTGCCTCTAGGTTTCCACGTGCATTCACTTTTAGAGGCACCCGTCAAAAGTTGCTGACAAAATTGCAAAAATCTAGCTCTTCCTAGCTGCCCCAAGGTCAGTGCTTACAGTGTTTAAATTTTGGAAATGTGAGGTTGAGGCACTTGCATAGAAAAACCAGATTACACTGTTTATCCTATCTGCCCACTCATATGTTGAGCCCTAGTCATCTTTGAAATAAAATCTTCCTCCACAACATATTGCTGCCCAGTAGCATGTGTCATGGAGCACATTTAAGATTTCTTTGGAAGAAGCCAAGATCAGCCACTGCCAGAAATCAGATATTCAATTAAATGGTCTCATGCTTCAAGCCAGCATGGCAAGGGGTACTTCATGAAAAAATCGCTGCTGTGGGAACAGCTGGGATTAAGTGAATACAGAGAGAATTTTTACATCAGCAGTGTGGTCCTTTGCACGTATGTAATAGCAGGATCTGAAGAGGACGGCCACGAAGCTTGGTGCACATGTGATGTTTTCCTCCTTCTCTCCTCCTTCTCTCCTCCTTCTCTCCTCCTTCTCTCCTCCTTCTCTCCTCCTTCTCTCCTCCTTCTCTCCTCCTTCTCTCCTCCTTCTCTCCTCCTTCTCTCCTCCTTCTCTCCTCCTTCTCTCCTCCTTCTCTCCTCCTTCTCTCCTCCTTCTCTCCTCCTTCTCTCCTCCTTCTCTCCTCCTTCTCTCCTCCTTCTCTCCTCCTTCTCTCCTCCTTCTCTCCTCCTTCTCTCCTCCTTCTCTCCTCCTTCTCTCCTCCTTCTCTCCTCCTTCTCTCCTCCTTCTCTCCTCCTTCTCTCCTCCTTCTCTCCTCCTTCTCTCCTCCTTCTCTCCTCCTTCTCTCCTCCTTCTCTCCTCCTTCTCTCCTCCTTCTCTCCTCCTTCTCTCCTCCTTCTCTCCTCCTTCTCTCCTCCTTCTCTCCTCCTTCTCTCCTCCTTCTCTCCTCCTTCTCTCCTCCTTCTCTCCTCCTTCTCTCCTCCTTCTCTCCTCCTTCTCTCCTCCTTCTCTCCTCCTTCTCTCCTCCTTCTCTCCTCCTTCTCTCCTCCTTCTCTCCTCCTTCTCTCCTCCTTCTCTCCTCCTTCTCTCCTCCTTCTCTCCTCCTTCTCTCCTCCTTCTCTCCTCCTTCTCTCCTCCTTCTCTCCTCCTTCTCTCCTCCTTCTCTCCTCCTTCTCTCCTCCTTCTCTCCTCCTTCTCTCCTCCTTCTCTCCTCCTTCTCTCCTCCTTCTCTCCTCCTTCTCTCCTCCTTCTCTCCTCCTTCTCTCCTCCTTCTCTCCTCCTTCTCTCCTCCTTCTCTCCTCCTTCTCTCCTCCTTCTCTCCTCCTTCTCTCCTCCTTCTCTCCTCCTTCTCTCCTCCTTCTCTCCTCCTTCTCTCCTCCTTCTCTCCTCCTTCTCTCCTCCTTCTCTCCTCCTTCTCTCCTCCTTCTCTCCTCCTTCTCTTCTCCTTCTCTTCTCCTTCTCTTCTCCTTCTCTTCTCCTTCTCCTTCTCCTTCTCTTCTCCTTCTCCTTCTCTTCTCCATGATCTAGCCTGACCCTGGAAAATCACAGGAAAGACAAAACATGGCTGTACTGTGGCGATGGCTTTGCAAGAAGCAGTCACACTCCAGCTATGGCTTTGCAAGAGGTGGCTGTACTCAGACTGTGGCTTTGAACGTCTTTATTTACAATGGTGTGAGTTTGTGCCTTCGCTGCTTCTTTACCATCCTCCTAGGCTGGCCATGTCCATCCGTGGGGCTGCCCCAACTGGGCTGGCATCACTGCTTGCGGGACCGTGCAGCGAACTGAGTGGAGCTCATGCCCTCCCCCTTCCCCTTTTGTTTTCTTCACATTATTTTTCCCACCAGCTCAGCTCCCATTTGTGGTGATGCCAGTGCCCCGGCATGCCTGGGGATTACCAGGCTGAGGCAGGGACTCTCCCAAGGGAACAGAAGATTTTCTGTGTCTGTGGGTGGATGTGTGAAGCCCAGGCTATTTTATTTGCCTTTGGATCTAACTTCCTTCATTTAGGCATTGTCAAACAACTGAAAAGACTGACATTAGCCGCCTGGTTCCCATTAGCAAAGCCTCTTTAAAATCTTTTTGCAATCACTTTGTTTTCTAACATGTAACTAAAGGCCTTTTTACTGCTCCTTTACATGACGGCTGCTTTCTACAGGCTGAGCCATGCAAAGAGAAATCAGCCACATGCATCTGGCTGATATGGCTATTTTGAAACCCTTTCCAAATACTTTTGCCAGTGGCTGCAGAAAAGCTTTTGTATCAGTAAGAATGTGTATATTGGGCTTTCTTCCAGAAGCCGTGAGAGGGACACAATATGTGCTGCCGGATTATTTTACCCACTGAATAAATGTCATCTCTTTTTCAAATAAGAAACTTGGACTACAGCAGAAGTATTTCACTGTATAAATGAGTTCTACACATCCTGAGCAGGAACTTGGTGCCTTCACTGGGCAAAGGTGGTTGGACATATGCAGGCAAAGCACCCCAATGTTTTTATATCTTTGGCAGGTTTTATCTGTCCAATACTGCACATGGGTATTTTTCCCCCTCTTGGAGGAATTGGCTTTTTAAAGCAGCAGCTGAGACCAAGGGGAATATATGAAGCCTGAAGGGGAAAATAAATCTTTAATAAAATCGCAGGCTGGGCCTTTAATTTTGGGCCACATGATTGAAAATGTGAATCCTGGACTATTACCCCCCCTACCCTATTGTTCTGGGGGACGGTTGGGCTATGTGCTGTTTTATATAAGGCAATGGGGTTTTGCAGTCAAAAGTCTCACTGAGATACATAGTCTATCTGCTGGTATGTTGTTGGGGTATTTTTCCTTCGCAGGATGAGAATGTATCAGGAAGCCTCAGGTCTCCTCAAGAAATGCATAGTGAGGTTTATAGCACAGTGTACGACGAAGGAAGGTATCACATTAAGATGAAGCCTTCTGTTTCTAATTAGGAGATTAGTTAGGTGCTGTGCTCTGCAGCTCTGGAAAAGTCATACACAGCAGCTGAAACGCCCTGGGAAGGACTGTAATAGCCATCTTGGTACTTAGGAACCAGCCTGTGGCAAGCTGTGTGTGTTCCCTGAAGTGAGATGTCACATGGACCCTGTTGAGCTTGTCCTTGAAGATAGCTACCATGCCGACCTTGCTGTGCTCGGTGAGGCTACCACAGATTTACTGTACAGATGGTGACTCTAGGGAGTCTATCCCCTGAATGCTCATCCGGATGCCTGAGCCAGCGGCGCTGTGCAGTGAACGCAGCGTCCTGTGACCGCGGAGGCTACGGAGCCAGCTTCTCTACTGGTCTCTTTTTAGAAGAAAACGTCCTGTTTTCTTCTAAACCTGTTCCTCTCCTTCCTCACTGCAGGCCTTTGGAAAAGGCAGAGTAGTGCCTACCAGCCTGCAGCTCCATGCCTGCTGGGATGGGAGCTGGGTGGTGTGGGGCCACCACGGATGCCTGTACCCACGGCAGGTGCTGGTACCCACCACCCGGGGCAAGCCCGTGGCACACAACTGCTCTCTGCTCGCTAGTGGGTAAAACACCGCTGTCACGTGCCTTTGTTAAAAATGCACAGGTTGTGGCATTGTAAGAAAAAAATCAATGCATTTCTGTCAGAGTACAGTAGATGCCTTTTGCTTTTCTGGGTAGCTCCTCTAAGGCTTTAGTTGGCATTGACTGGTGATGACTGGGGTGTAGAGGAAGAGCCGGAAGCAGGCTGTTTCTCAACCACAAAGTAGCAAGTGGCTTTGGGCTGGCTTTTAGTGCAGCATAGAATTAAGCTGGTTTCTTCTGAAGCTTTCCTAGAAAAACCTTGAATTCACTCTCCAGTTTGCCTCTTTGCTAGATGGAGTAATGAAGAAGTTTGTTTGAGCTTGCACGGAGCTTAGGTTGGGATTTTTCTTCTTCGTTGTCATCAAGTGGGACAGTGCTTTTGTTCCCAGACAGTTTTTAATTTTTAAAGCTGATGAGTGCCTCACTTTGACATACTGTTAAACATTTAAATGCACCAGCAGGGTGCCTTCTTCATATCAAACTCAGATGACTCATCTGCAAAAAATAACCCCCAAAACAAACTGAAAACAATTCTCTTCATATGCAGAAAACTCAGCCAAAAAAACTTTCTTCCTTCTGTGATCAAAGCAGGAACTATGTAGTTTGGTTTCTGCAATGGGGTTAGATTTTTCTTCCTCCCTGTAACATAGCTTCAGTCAGTTGTCAGCCAAGAGATATGTTTGGAGTTTTCATCCCCATGTGGATTTGTGGGAACACGCACTAGGAGACCAGATCAACATTGTAATAGTGCTTGAGTTGATCTAACACAGTGTTTCTGTGGACTCCAGCCATCATTCGTTTCTTCTCCAGCATCCAGAGGCTATAATGGATTATTTTATTCAATAATCATAATAGTACTTAGCTGTTGTCTAGCATTTGCAAGGCATTTTATGAAGAGGGTCAATATAATTATCTCAGTTTTACAGATGGAAAATAAAGGCACAAAGACATGAAGTAATTCATCCAGCTCCGTGAGCACCACAGCCGTGATGGGACTAGGAGAGGATCCGGGTCCCTGGAGGCCCAGAGCAGGACTGGCTGGTGAGTCCTGGCCATGCTGCTAAAATTAGCCCTCTCTTTTCCACTCAGGCAGGAGCGTGCAGGGTCAGCCCCTGCGGCTCCGGGATCAGAGCCCGCCCTGGAGACCCGTGCCCTGGGACAGGGTATCTCCTCAAGAGCACATGGCTACTGAAGGACAGAGACCATGTGGTTTTCCAAAAAAACCTCCCAAACCAATCGCTCATTCCTTTGGTCACTGCAACAACTACGTGGAAGTGGATGCAAAAGGGAAGCATCTGTGTCTTCCCTCCCCCAGTTGTCTTTTCGGGAAATTCCATCACTGAGATTTGACTGGAGCCTCACTGGTGTCTGGTATATCTGCCCTGGTAGCTCCTTTCTCCACTGACTCACTGCATCTTCATCTCTTCTGCAACCACTTCCACCGGTGACCCAAGGAAATGGGTCCTGTCCTTCCTCACCCCCTCTCTCATCAAGTCCAAGGGGGTTTGGGACCCCACCACAGCTGCTGGTGACAACTTGATCCCTCCCATCCCATCTGCAGCTCTGTGACAAGGTGTGAGAACACAGGTGCTTCCTAACATTAAGCTGAAATTAAGATCTGAACCCAGGCAAAGGCGGTGGGCTGTCACCATCACCACAGAGCTTCTGTGCTTGGGCATAACAGACTTTGCACATTAGGATTCTGTGGAAAGCTTATCTTATTGCCTTAAACTCAGTTAAAAAATGTAAAAGAATCACAAAACTAGTCTGTAATAGGGCCTAAACCATCTGTGCTTACAAACTGGGCCCCACCTAGCTTGTGCCCTGTTTGCAAGCCCTGGGGACGGGAGCACTGCTGAGCATGTCCTTAGCTTTTCCCTTCCACAGTTCTTGTAACTACAGGATAAACTGTGTGTGGGCTTAACCCACACGTGCTCCCAGGCCCGGGGTGGACCTCTGTCCTGTGTTTACAGTCTCCTTCAGCATCCAGCAGCTGTCAAGTGTGAGCCCTTCCCAGCCCCTGCTTCGGGTACTGGAAATGCTATTTGCATTTGCAGCTGACATCAGTGTATACCAGGCATCAAGGTATATCAAGATATCCAACAGGGGAGTCTGAAAAGAGAAAAAGTTGCTTGTTTGGAAAGGTGTTTTGGCAGGTTTCCAAATGAGATACAGGTCATTTGAGAGCTTGTGATGTGAAGCAGAAATGGCTCCCAGCCCTTCCTCCTGCTTCTGCAGTGCTTGCTTCCTGAGCCTTTAGGCATCTGCAAATGCAAGAAATACTTCAAATTACAAAAATTGGAAGAGGCAGTTTGGTAGCTAATATTTCTTAAAGTACATGAAACTGCAGTAGGTCACTGGCTGGATAAAGTGGATACAGCATAATCCCTGTGCAGACCATAAATAGTTTGTCTACTCCCAGCAATGGGAGTGAAAGAGGAGAGGGCGGAGAAAGTGGGGGTTATGGATCGATTGGGGGGGAGGGGGGGAAGATTTCCCACAAATATTTTATGATTTGCTCACACCTTCACTATGTGTGAAATTAAGGGTCTATAATAACTTTCCAATTCCTGAAAACCCAGTTACTCAATTCAGAAGCTGAAGGGGGTTTGCAGGAGATGTCTGCTCCTGCGTGGAGCCCACTGCCCTCGCGGAGCGAGTCCTTGGTTTTATTAAACTGATCGTAACCTCGTGCAACTGCATTCCCCAAAGCGGATGGCTGTCCTTTCCCATTTTGCTGTGCCCTCCATTTCTGAGTCACTGGGGTACCTATGCTGCACTCCTCCGCCCCACGCTGGGGCCCCACGGGATGATGAAACAGGTGGCAAAACGCACCTCATGGTGGAGTTAGGAAATGTCAGTTCTCACTGCTTGGTGCTCTCCAGTGTTAATCTGTCCTGGTTTCAGCCAGGACGGA
>JMFS01131132.1:0-12766 GCA_000699545.1 Podiceps cristatus | reverse complement strand
GGTGTCCAGCCAGGGTCAACCCACCACAGCATGCTTATGAGTTCACACACTTTCTTATTTGTGAGCTAAAGACGACGGCTCTTAGCCTAACGGAGGCCACGGGTGTTAGAGCATGGGTCACATGATGTGAGAAGGGCTGTGAAGTTGCCTTTCCTGGGTAGCAGAATTTGAAGATTTGGAAACAAAGGGTGATCTCAGAAGAGGAACAAGAAAGACAAAACACCCATCCAGGATTCAATCCCTTCCCTACAAAGTAGCAGAGTCTGAAGCAGTACAACAACAGGAATTTCTCCCACAAAGCACCAGAAATTCAGCTGAAGACCCAGACTACCATCCCATAGAGATGCTGGCCTTGAAAGCAGCTCCTGGCCCATTTTCATATCCCACCCAGCAACTACCAGCTGACTGTGCAGCTGTTCCAAAAGTTATTACAAGAGAATGACTCTGGCACTGATACTGCCTACACATTAAAATTATTGTTGGAACAAGAAGAGTTGGGAAACGGGGAAAAGATAACAGATGTTGTTCGCAACATACAGGAGACATACAAAAATACAATGCAGTTGATAAAATTAATTTTAAGGCTCAACCTAGTAAGTTATGACCTCTCACTTCAAAAACTGAAGGCAGTTATTAGATGTAGAGAACAGTGTAAGGGACCAGAAGTGCATCCAAACAGAATTAACACAGTTAAAGTTTTTATTACTAAGAAGGAAGCCTATGCAGGAAGACAGATCTACTCAAAAGACCTTGCAGAGTGGATTTTGGGTGCCTAGGAAGCCAGAACTCTGCCAAATTGTTCTTTACTGATAGGTCATGATCAAAGGGTTTGTTCCAAAGCTGCTGCCTGCCTGCAGTGCACACCTGCAAGACTAGTGCTCCTCAGTCATGGAAATACATACAACAATGAGGAAGATTCTGGGTTTAAACAGCAAAAAAGCTGACATGTAAGCATAAGAAAGCTCCTTCTCTTTTGTGAGCAAGGATCCAGAAAAGCCTCCAAAACTAAAACATCTAAGAAGCTTACAGACATTTGGATTGCAATTGTTTTATTCTGAAATTCTGAAATGCCATGCCGCTTTCTTTTAAAGCCAACATGAAATTAGAATACGTCAACACAATTAGCACTGTCACTTGGGTAGTACCAGAAAATGGCACGCTCACTTTCCGAGCAAGAGGTTAAGTACACAACTGTGAGCATCAAGGAACTTATTCCAGCACCAAGGGAAGGAAAAGACAGAAGCTGAAGAGACGGATGTTGTAAGACAGCTCTAAATGGAAAAGATACTTCAATCTGGGACTCTGCTCTTTTATACTTATTTGCCATAGCTGGACAAATCTAATTTTATTCAGAAATCATTATGAAGAAAGAAATTGTTATAGACTAACAAAAAACAGGTGTTCTAAAACATTAAAAAGATTAAAGCAAAAGGTTATAGGGGAAGTTTTTTACAGAGAGGGTGGTGAGGGGCTGGAACAGGCTGCCCAGAGAGGTGGTGGATGCCCCATGCCTGGAGGTGTTCAAGGCCAGGTTGGATGGGGCCCTGGCCAACCTCATGTAGGTCCAGGTCTGGAGCTTGGTGTCCCTGCCTATGGCAGGGGGGTTGGAACTCTATGATCCTTGGGGTCCCTTCCAACCCAGACCATTCTGTGATTCTGTGATTCTGTGATTCTGTTATTTTCCCTTTCCCCGTGTGCAGGGACAACAATAACAATAAGCTTATTGCAAGACTACAGCAGTAATTGAGGGGTTAAGATTTAAAAAAGTTTGCACTACAGTAGTGGTATTGTAAAGTAAGGGGGTTTTCTCCTCTTTTCACTGATCTTCATATAAAGCTGTATTGAAACGTTATCAACTTCAGCATCAGTTAATCATTTTCACAATTCTTTTACATTAAATCAGTCCCTCTTTTCTCAACAACTGGTGGAAGGTGATGCCAATCCAAATGAAGCAATTATGTCAGAAATCAAGTCAAACCATTTTCCTTTTTATTCACTATAACAGTCTTTAAGTATGATTAATCAAATCAACCTTCCCTTTCCAGGCAGAGCTGTAATTGCTAAGTGCAAATTAAAGCATATTATATATGACATATGATACTTAATCTGAAGACAAATTTTTATTAAGGTTTAAGTCAAACTTTGTTAAATGAGTTCAAGTTACCCACTGACTATATCTTAACATTACGTACGTGCCCTACAAGAAAAGAAAAAATATTGCAAAAATACTTGAGACCCCATAGATAACCCAACTGTAACAAAGAGTTAACAGTAATAACATGTTTGTAAGAATAAAGAGAATATCTTCACAGATCCTATCATACAGTGGAGTAGCAGATAATTCTACATTACTGTAAAAAACCAAAAGACCTCAAACCTAGCATATCAAACCTATTTCTTTTTCAGCATAATGCACAACAATCCTTCACAAAGATAAAGCAAAACTACATTCACTGCTGAGTAAGCTGATACTACTTCTATGATTTTAATAATTGTTGACAACTATTGTGAAATCCATTGCTACCACTGTCCCCTAAGCAAACAAAGGCAAGGAAATTCCCCCAGGAAGGAATTTAAAGGATAAGAGTTGATATTCTTATTCAATACCCCAAGGTTTACCTTCTTAATTTTGCATCTATTGATAACAGTATCAATGCTTTCTGATAAAATTAAATACAATTCTTTGCCCTACTGTGTCTGTAAGTAACTGTGAACCTATTTTATTAACAAAAGCTAGAACAGAACAATATTGTCTCAGAAATGCAAACTAGAAGCAGCAGCCTACAGAATCTCCGAAAAAACCCTTCACAAGCTAACAGGGGAAAAAAAAAAATCCAAAAGCAAACTTACAAAACATGACATGGAATATTGCTTTTGTAGGTTTTGTTACTTACAAAAACATGTATCGTTTTAGTTCAAAGATTTTTTTTTAAAAAAAAAAAAAAAGCATTTGGGGACATAGTGTCAACAACAGAATCCATCTTTGGTGCTGAACAGTCAAAATGCAATATATTAAAGGATGTACAATTATGAAGAGTTATTCAATTACTTTTAGGACAGTGTTTTGTCCTATGAATAATCCACCACAGAAAAGGTTTGCCCCATCCCCAATAGACTTTATTGTTTAGGTCACAGAACAGCTAATAACATCTGTATTATTAATGAAACCTTTTACGATATTTATATATAACAGTAATTGAAAGACACCTATTCAGTGTCCTGTGGGTTGTTGTTTTTTTTTGTTTGTTTGTTTGTTTGGGTTTTTTTGTATACCATCAGTCCTCTCAAAAAATCCCACCTAAAATAACTACACTGTTGTGTATCATAGGAAAATGTGTGTTGTATCAAAAAATACCATGTTTTATATCCAATTCACGTTATAAGCCATCCATTTAGAATGTAAGCATAAAAGTAAAGTAATTTAAATTAGATGTGAGATCGTAATACACCAAGATGATTTCAAGGCTGTAAATCATCTTGGTCTAATGTGAATTAAGGCAGAATGGAATGGGTTGCCAATACCTAGAATCAATTCTGTAAAGACTCTGTAGTTTAAGTACAACTTCTGTAACTATGCCACAGCACAAGCACTGAAACGAGAGAACTTGGTCTCCAGCAAACGAGTCGTCTTTATTGCGTGAATGTCTGCAGCCCAGCCCCTTAGGTCAGCTTTCCTCTCACGCAGCCTGTGACATCCCTGCTGGACAGGACACTCTGACACCACACATCCTATAACGGATCTGGCAGCTGTATGATGACCGGCCAGCTGGCTGCTGCTTTATGGAACAGGGTACAGGCTCAGTTCCACTCCCAATAGGGAAAAAGAGCCATTTTATTTCCTACTTTCAACAGTCACAGAATGGGAAATCTAGCAGCTCTGGGAACCTTATTTTTCTTTCCAATCTGACAATTGGCCAAGAGCTTCAGAAATTATTTTAGGGAAAGGAAGATGCACTTGACGAGTCAGCTGACAGAGAGCGAGCCTCATCATGTCAGAAATCAGGAATGAAATGTCCTTGTAGATAAAACTTACCTAATCCAAGTGTGAATTTGCTCTATTCGATTCTCATTCTTCATTCAGTAAGAGCAGTGTTTCCTGTAGGATGGATATATCCAAACTGCCCACACAATGAAGAATAAAGCAGAGATGCTAAAGGTATATTTCAAGAAGCTTTTGCTGCTAGGGGTCTTCTGGGTGTGAAAACTTAACACAGACTTACCTAGTCCACTGAGCAATACCTAGACTCTGGTACTCAAAATACCCTTTTAAACTGAACTCGAGGCACACCTAAGCCATAACGCAATTACCACACTTCAGCTCTTTTGTTTTTCCCATTAATTGTTGAATAGCACTTCTAATTGGCCATCACTAGTTTAAAACATTGTTACAAAGCAGAAACAAGTTTACCACCTAATTCCATCCATGTTGCATTCCTGTCATTACATACATTTCAAATTACCAATTTAATACCTCATCTAACTTGCATTCGCTTGGCATGAGCAGCAGGGTATAAGAAAGGGGAAGATGAGAAGGACAAAAAAGGGAGAGAGGAGAAATAAAAAGATGCAGTTGACCCAGCAGTATAAGAGACATCTAACTCTCCATACCATGTCAAGACAGCGTTTCATAGTCTAGCTTTGAGTCCAACAGTTAATACACTTTTACTTCTGAAATCAGGCATTATTAAAGCAGTTTTCCTTGTACTGTACACTTCCGCCAGATGCATATCTAACTGCCTTTACTACCTGTTATTTTTTTCCACATAAACAGTCATCTCTTAAAGCTAATGATGTTATTTGAGAAATATTTGAAAATTAATAAATACTATGAAAGTCACGTGATGTTAACTCACAGAAAGTAATCTAATAGCTCACTGCAGCGGGCAATGCAGGGTTTCTTTGCCAGAAGTTTTAGTCTGAACACGTGTCCAGTGACATCATCTGCTGCAGAGTTGCTCCTCCTATTTCACTGGTTAGGTGGGGGAAACGGAATATTCCTCCCCCACCCAAGCAGTGCTCAGGATCCAACGCTTAAATCACATCGTCCATGTATGAAGAAAGCAGTACCAGACCCTAAGCTGTCAGTCATCTGAATGGCACTTAACATGTGTGCAACACTATTATTTGCTGCAGTACATATAAAGGTATTTTTCGTCGCCTGGAAAAGTTGTCCTTTCATGACAGAGTCTACCACAACTGCTATTTGTTGTAAAATTCTACACAGAGTGTCACTTTTGCTTAAACATACCCAGATGCTTCATGAAGTCACTGGATTTAGAAAGTTTTCTTTGAAGCTACCTTAACTATGGGAAGGTTTGGGTTTTTTTGGAGGGTTTTTTTTTGTGGGGTGGGTTTGTTTGGTTTTTTTTTTTTTTTGGTTGGTTGGTTTTTTTAACTAAGAGTTAAGAGAAGTCAAGGACAAGATCATTAGTAGTCACAACATTAATAATTTTGCTCTACCTCACAACTTCATTTAGCATTATAAACCCTTGTGGAGTTGTGAGCTGAAGTCAATGTACTTGCTAGGAAGCTACTTCTACCTCTCCTGTTCTCCTCTGAGATGTAACAGATGTGCCCTCAGGAACTTGAATCTGATAGGAAACACTCTTACTGACTTCACTGAACTCTTACAAGGCTAAAATAGAAAAATAAGGTTCACAAGTGACAAAGGAACCCAGCACATTTCATTTAAATACGAAGACTTCTCTGACAGTGGGAAAGAATTCCCACATCAGCAATGAGATTTAGAAAATATGCTGTCTGTTAATATTATCATTAACACTTAAGAAAGGTGTATTTTAACAATTTCCAGCACAGACTTTGCATACATTGCTTTCATCACTGGAGAGGAGTAACATCACTCATACAATACGCATTAAACAGTAGACTCCAGCCCTTTACTTCCCAGCACAGTTGAGCAGCTTCATGCTACATTAGTCTGGTAATGCAAAGAGAACCCAAAAATAGAGACATTTTTAACCTGGACTGTCTACACCTCCAAGGAAATGAGGCTTAGGCGGTCTCACATCTGTTCACTTGTCACATTTAAATTCTAAACTTGCTGGCCAATTTCAACTAAATTTGATAAAGGGTTTGGAGACTCAAAAATAATTAAGTTCCTGCAAATTCTACAAAAATTAGAAGCCAAGTACAAAAGAGATGCCTACAAAATGCTCTTACTGAAGGCAAAGGAGTTTTAACCAATTTATTATTCATCATCTGACTAATGAAATGGCACATGTTCAGTGTGTGGATGTATATATATTTAGTATATTGCATGTGTGTGTGTATATATAGTATATATATATATTTAATCATAGAATCATAGAATCCTAGAATGGTCTGGGTTGGAAGGGACCCCAAGGATCATAGAGTTCCAACCCCCCTGCCACAGGCAGGGACACCAACCTCCAGGCCTGGACCTACACGAGGTTGCCCAGGGCCCCATCCAACCTGGCCTTGAACACCTCCAGGCATGGGGCATCCACCACCTCTCTGGGCAGCCTGTTCCAGCACCTCACCACTCTCTCTGTAAAAAACTTCTCCCTAATATCTAATTTAAACCTTCCCTCCTTCAGCTTCAATCCATTCCCCCTTGTCCTGCCATATATTTAAGTATATACATTGTATATATTCAAAGCCTAACTGGACATGGTACTGGACAATCTGTTCTAGATAACCCTGCTTGAGGAAAGGGGTTAGACTAGATGATCTTTAAAGGTCCCTTCCAACCCAAATCACTCTGTGATTCTATGATCTCAAGAGGTCCCGTCCAACCTAACCAATTCGGGGTAGGGTGGTGGTGTGGGGTGTGTGTGGTTTCAGAGAAGCCGCAGTGAATGATATCAAACAGGAATGCTAGCAGAGAAATTCAGAGGGAAAAGGAAGAAGAGTTCTTTGGAAGGTAAAGGACATAAATCCAAAGGCAACCGAGCTGTAGCAGTTATGCTATTAATGATCCTTTTTCTTCAGTGACCTTCAGAATTTCACTGAAGACTTGTCACTCCACTGCTTATGTGCTATTAGCAGAATCATTTTAGAAGTCATCTCTAGGGATACAAGCTACACAACTATAATTAAACTAGTGTAAAACATACTTTTGATAGCAAAGATCATTCCTCTGACCTTTTACGCTGATGTGAATGTACTCACCAGGAATTGCATAGCTTTCTAAAACATATAGTCCTTATTAAATGAATACAAAACTGTAGAGATAAGGCCTAAAAGCAGAATTTATACTGACCTGCCATTTTGGTGGGAAAGGGAACTGGGTCACTAATTTGGAAACAATCATTAAGGAAAAAAATGAGAACCAGTAAACTACTGCAAATGGGGAATTTCGGGAGATGATCAAATGCTTCCAGCCTAACAATGCTACACAAGAGCCTTGTACAAGCAAAGGAGTAGGAATGGGGTCTGATGGACCCATGGCTGGGTCCTCCCTACCAGCAGACCACTTCCACAAGTGTGCGCTCCTTTATGGACAGAAACAGAAGGAAGCTGAGAGGAAGACAATGGCAATGTCATTGTGTAGACAACTGCAGAGTGATACCATAGCAGATGCAAGGTGGAAGCCTGGTGAGCAGAAAGGTGACAAATCACAGGAGCACAATTACTCATGACTGTGGACAGGCAAAAGTAGGTATCTGCAAGTGAGATTGTCATCTAAACTCTTGTTACAAACAACGGGCCATTAAATCCATTCATTAATGAAGACTGGAACACCTTAGAGTTGTTGACCTTAGAGTCAAGCCAAATGAGGAATCTAACCACACCAACAAACAGGACAGAGAGGGCCTCAGAAGCCTAAGAAATTCTTGTCTAGGTTGGGCCTAGACAAGAACTAGAATACAGTTCACAACGTGGTGTGGATGCTGACAACAGCAGTAACACACTGAAAGAATCAGAAGCTGTGAGGCCAAGAAACAACATCAATGGCAAGCATCAAGGCCTCACAGAGTGGGTGAGTGCTTGGTTGGGGCACAGTGCCCAAAAAAAGAATTGTGATAGAATTCTAATAAGGAAAAGCATAAGTTGAACTTGATATGGCTTGAATCAGCACACCAGCAAAGTTCATAAAACTGTTGAAGGGCTGCTCAGGCACAGTGTACTTAGATTCAGCACTGCTGCAGGAACAAGTGAAGTTAAAGGGTTCATTAGCATTGTGCTTAATTTTAAAAACAGAAACAGCATGAAAAATCATGAAACTTTTGCAAAATATTATACAAAGGAAAAGGTTTGTGGGTAAATCTCAATACTACTTAACAGGACTGTACTGAAGTGTAAATGGATGCACAGAATCTATCAAGGTATTTGAGAAAATACAAGTAAAAAACATGTGGCTGAGCAAAAGAATAAGGTAGGCTATTAGAAGCAAAAAATATTTTTTAATATGGGCCTATTGAAATTACAAAATTGTAATTCTGACAGGCCAAAAAATAAATGATGGCCAAAAAAGATTTAAGGAACAAGCTGGAAAAGACAACACACACAAAAAAAAAAAACCCAAAACAACCCAAGAAAACAATGCCACTTCTCAACTAAAAATTCTGTCATACCAAAAGACTAACAAAACTAATGGAACACTAACTTTCAAGAAGATCTGGATAAATACAAAGCAGGAAGCCTTGTAAAGTACACCTGACAAAGTGGGAGAAACTATTTTGAAAGCAGTATTAAGGACTACACAGACAGACAAGACATACTGCAAAAGACTTAAAAGTTTTTGTAAAGCAGTATCCTGATTGACAAACCTTAAAAGTAGTTTCTACACACAAGTAAAGCAAATTAGAAATCATCAGGCACTATTAAAAAAAGTATCTTTCAGTGTCCTTCACAAAAAGCTCTTAAAGACACAAAGCTGCCACAGCGTAAGAGGAATGTCCTTGCTTGGATACATAACTTCATGAAGACAGAAAGCCAAGAAGAAAGAAATGGGCAGTACTCACCCTGGAAAGGCACTGCCCAGCAGTATTTCATGGGAATCTGCTCAGATCCACTGTGCTCTATCACAGACAATCTAACTATTCGGTAGCAGGAGCAGAGAACATCATGTCTTGGTACAAATTCATGGAGCAACCACATCTGCAATACTCTCTGCACTTCTGATTGCTCTTATCACAAGAAGGATGTAAATGGGAAAGTTACTGGGAAGGACAGCAGGTACCTTGAAACACATGGGACAGATTAATCTGAGGAACCATTAAGACACTTGGACTCCTCAGTTCAGAAGATAACTGAGATATGACAGTAATTTATAAGATAATGAATAGCATGAAAATGGAAACAGAAAAACTGCTCAGTGCATCTTCGAATTTGAGAACAAAGGAACATTAAATGAAGGCAGTATGTGGCAAGTTCACAGAGAGCACTCCTCACTATTTGTCATCCTACTGATTTCCTTGCTCAAGTGTCTGCAACAGGCCTGAGAAGTTTCATATGTTTAAAAAGCAATTGGAGATATTTTTTTGACTAAAACTTCTCCAAGCTATAGAAAACAAAAACCATCAGAGGCTCGGAGAGTATTCCGGGGACTTTGTCCAGCAACAATGAAAGTCACTATCCTATTGCCAACAGAAGTCTTTGGTTTAAGTCAGTGCGTGCATTTGTGTATTTTACTGGCACACTTCAAGTAAAACACATTGGGGTAATGACCATCTTCAGACACTTTGACAACACCAGATCCTCTAATTTCATTCTAACCCTCAACACTCTATTTACCATATTCAGAATAAGATAAAAAAAGATTTGCATCCAACAAAGAGACAAAGGGAAACTTGGCTGTCATATATGAATAATTCAGAAGGCAGACCTACTAGCGATTATTTATATCATCCCAGATTTCCATGAAAATCTGTACACTACACATAAGTCTTTATAATAAGCTTCTATTACACAACGGAGCTGTGTGATCAACTTTGGAAAGCATCAGAAGAACTAATCTGAGCTCTTTATATGCAAAGCAATGCTCTAATTATATTTCTTGCCCTTAACTTCCAGGGTAGGTAAGAAAGAGTCAAAGTAGTAATGTACATGCAGCATCCCAAGTTTTCACCTCATCCTGTAACATGCAGCATAGACATAATACCACAAAAAAAACCCTCTAAAATCTTCATATATTCTACATTAACAAAGTAAGGCAGTTAAATGAAAGTCCGATATCGTAAAGGTAGCTGGAGGCACAAAGGGGAGAGGGGAGCAGGGGGAAGCAAGATATAATAGTATTATATAACCTCAATGATATGAACAAATTATTTTGTTTGTGCTTAATCTCATTATACCCTCCTTCCCAAGCTCTAAATTTCATTTATCACTGTATGTTAGTAAGCTGCCTGATGCAGAGGCAACACTTTCATCTATTTTTGTACAAGAACAATAAAAACTTGATCCTTATTAAGGCTCTGGAAGGAAAAAAAAAACCCACACCTAGTAATTTATATTATTTTTATCTTCCATAAAATATAAAGGGTATTTGTTCCACAGAAACAGAATATTCAAAGTTTCCTTTGGGGCAGGAGGAGGAATTTTACTAAAACAAAGTGGTTAGCTTGCAACCTGTCATAATACATTAACAGAAGTTTAAACTGTAAAAATTTGATGTAATACATGTTTCGCAAGATGAAAGAAAAACTGAAGAGAGTTCAGAAGTATCTTTTGGGGACCTACATATACTGCTATTTTAAATAAAGCTTTTCTTCAGGAACCAGTTTTGAATCAAAACAATTACTTCAAGAACATCATCCAAAATCTGCTTACAGAACTGAACAGTAACTCACACATTTCCATGTTTAAAAGAGGTTAAGTTAATAGTTCCTCCCCAGTACGAAATAAGAGGAATAGAATTTGAAGAGTAACTCGGGACTCTGTGCATGTCACTTAAAGGTAAAGAAAGAACAAAATCCTTGAAGAGTTCTCATTCCTACAAAGAAACATGTATTGAAAATAGGTTGAAAAATGAAGCCATACAGTGAAGTTGTTGGAGAATATATACTGTTTGGCATCCCAAGATCTGCAGGATAACTGTTTAGGTTCCATGGTAGTAGTTGAGAAACTCTAGTTATTTTTACAGGATACCTTCAGAGATAAATCTCCGGAAAAAGGTATAGAAAGTAATTACCTTCAACATTGCAACGATGCCAACAGCTAGTGCTTCCTTTAATATGTTAAAGAGGTTAGAATTCAAACAAATTCCTAGGACAGATAAGAGTATTTTATCTTTAAGCAGTATTTGGTCTTACAGAGAGAGAACAATTCTCATAGCTCCACAATATAGACTTCTATAGGCATCCTTAACATATTCAAATCAGGGACATGTATGAGAATATCTACATAATCATTTAGCTGTTCACAGGCTGTGCACGCTCAAACATTTCATTAGCTGGTAGAAGCTGTGTACCCAACTTTCTAATCATGCATACATACAAATACACACAACTAACCAAAAGACAGCTTTCAAGTATGTTACTGATTTGCATATTGTGTTGTATACAGACCATATTAGGCAAACCTCTTCATTTTTAGCTGGTAGGTCATTTGCCAGGTTTTTTTAGCCCTCAAGAACACCACTCAGACAAGGTCTCAGAACACCTTAGGATGGGTTTTGATGGCCCATAATCACTTCTGGCTAGATAGTAGTATCTACCCATTTGCAAATGCCTTTATGCAAATGCACGTAGCATGGGAATAAACAAGAGGAGCTGGAGATGTGCGCACACCTGCAGGGCTGTGATCTCATTGGCATCACAGAGACGTGGTGGGATGGCTCCTGTGACTGGAGCACTGGGATGGGGGGATACAGGCCCTTTAGGAAGGACAGGGAGGGGAGACGAGGAGGAGGTGTCATACTCTATGTCAGTGACCAGCTGGAGCGCATGGAGCTCCGCCTGGGGATGGATAAGGAGCCCATGGAGAGATGCTGGGTCAGGACTAAAGGCAGGGCAGGGTCAGGTGACGTTACAGTGGGAGTCTGCCACAGGCCACCTGGCCAGGATGAGTGAGCAAGGAAGCTGAGATGCTTAACCACTTTATTGCCTCAAGTCTTCAACAGCAAGTGCACTAGCCACACCACCCAAGTCAGGTGTCCCCAAGACAGGGACTGGGAGAACAAAGAACCTGTAGGAGAAGACCAGGTTTGAGAGTACGTAAGGAACCTGAAGGTGCCCAAGTCCATGGGTCCTGATGAGGTGCATCCGTAGGTCTCACCTCTGTGCCTGGCAAGATGATGGAGCTGATCCTCCTCGAAACCATGCTAAGGCACATGGATAACAAGGAGGTGAATGGGGACAGCCAACATGGATTCACTGAGGACAAATCATGCCTGACGAACTTGGTAGCCTTCTAGGACGGGGTTACAGCATTGGTGGACAGAGGGCAGCCAAGTGACATCATCTACCTGGACTTGTACAAGGCATTCAACATTGTCCTGCACATTCTGGTCTCTAAACTGGAGGGACATGGATTTCACTCGTTGGGTAAGGAACTGGCTGGACAGGCGCACCCAAAGAGCTGCTGTCAATGGATCGATGTCCAGGTGGAGACCAGTGATGAGTGGCGTTCCTCAGGGGTAGTACTGGGACCAGTGCTGTTTAACATTTTTGTTGGTGGACTGCTGGACTGAGCGCACCCTCAGCAAGTTTGGCAATGACATCAAGCTGTGTGGTGTGGTTGACACGCTGGAGGGAAGGGATGGCATTCAGAGGGACGTGGACAGGCTTGAGAGGTGGGCCTGGGTGGACTATATGAAGTTCAACAAGGCCAAGTGTAAGGT